>JXTC01000366.1:206613-269921 GCA_002914845.1 Trema orientale | reverse complement strand
ACTTCTAATTGTACTTTTTGGATAATTTAAATTTTTAATTGTAATAGTTAGACATTAGAGTTTAGACTACACTCTTTTTTCCTTACCAAGGTTTTATCCCAATGGGTTTTATTTGGTAAGGTTTTTAATGAGGTAGTCATTATTAATAATTAATAAATAATTTCTTAATTTTATTATTTACTATTTGATTGAGTTATTCTATTTTTAAAAATTTGTCTTATTAATTTTAGTTGTTTATTTTACTAAATAAGTAAGTATACAACTAGTAATTTTATTTTTTATTGAAAAAGATTCATTTTTCTATTTTTTTTGTTTTTTTTTTTTAATTACCGGACCGGGCCGGATTTGGCCCGGAACTTTGGCCCTACGGGCTGCCGAGCCGGGCTGGGCCTTCAAAACTACTTTGCGGCCCGGCCCGGCCCGGCCCGCTTCTATTCCAGGGCCGGCCCGGCCCGAATTTCTCCTCCGGCCCGAACGGGCCGGGCCGGGCCGGGTCGCCCATATTTACAGCTCTACCTGTAACAATGCAACCTGCAAGTAAATAGGTGTGAGCGGTTTCAATGACACCACGTGTTAGATAGCCAGTGTTTCTGACACAGGTGATACCGTCTATATGGTCAGAAACAAACAAAAAGATGGTTAGTTTTTCTGACACAGGTGATTCCAGCCATTCAGTCAGAAATATAAATAAACGATACTAAAAAAAAATAATTAGAAAGTTAGATCTTTGACACAGGTGATTCCAGCCATTTTGTCAAAGATAAAGAAAATAAAAGTACTGAATTTAATGTGAACGGTTACAACAAGGGTTGTATACGCTACAACTCAGCTTGCTAAACAACTCAGAATCACGGATCTGCGAGTATTTAAAGTGCAGAATTTAAATGTTAGCACAATATATATACGTATATAGTCAGCACCCTATAAATATTTAGAAGAATAGAAAATAATAGGGTGAGTAGCTCAGCGTTCCCAAAACCTACACAAAAATAATTAATAATAATAATAATAATAATAAGTATATAAATTATGTATATGGGGTACGGGTATATGTATCAAGTTGATAGACTTTGTTGAATACGAGTATTGATGTGAATATTTTAAGAAAGTAGAAGTTAATATATAAAAGATTTAAAAGAAAGAAAAAGGTGATTAATAATAGTTAGAAGGGAAATAAGTTCAGATCTTTAGGTGGCTTCGTATGAAGTGAAAAAGAGAACCTTGAGTTGGTCAATAAAGAAAAAGGTAAGAGAAATAATCAGGAAGTAGAAGGGGAATAGAATTCTCTTGCATTTATTATCCTTCAAGTACAAAACTCTTAAGCCTATTTATAGGCATAGGAAGATAAAGTTTGCCGTATATTACATGGCCTTGAAGCATAGTCTTTCGACACCTTTCACTTTGACGCGCCACCTAGACAATGGTAATATTTTAGATCTTGACACATGGTCATCATAGCTAGAAAAATTGATGCGTGTCCAAATTCGTAGGTGGCACAAGTTATCTTAATCTTGACACATGGCACCTTTTTATTGGCTGCTCTAACAACATTTGCTTAATTATTTTAATTCGGTGTTAACAAGTGGCCGAAAATGCTTCTAATTGGGTGTTGATATTTTAACATAAATAGGGTCTTCAAATGGTCTTTAACTTCTTGTTGACATGGCATAAATTTGGCGATTCTCTAATGAAAAATTGATACATTAAATTTTCTTAATCGACCCCATATTGCACAAGTATCACATTATTTGTGATTTAATATTTTAGTTAGTGACTAATTATAAAATTTTTGTCACACCCCAAAACAAAGGCAATACTTCAGGGTGTATTTTTTTACAGATAACCCTTACATAAATAAGATGAAAACATATAGTTTTTTTTAAAAAAAATAATAATGAAAATATATAACTTTCGAGCTCATATATATATATATACATTTTTTCAATGGGTTTACATTATTTACCTATTGATGGACACTTTAACATTAATCATTTGATTTTGATCAAATGGCTAAAACGAATTGAATAATTGTGCCCAAAAAAGAAGGTCTACATAAATATATAAAGTTATTTATTATTTAAATTATGAGCAACCTATTTGGTACATGATGATTTGGGCTTTTTCTTTTTTCTTAAATCTCATTCCATTAGTTTATTATCTTAGGTGGTGTTTGGTTTGTGGAATAGAATTAGAATGGTAATAGAAATTGTAATGGAATGGAATTAAAAAATGAATAGGAACAATAATCCATTGTTTTGGTGAAACTTAAAATAATTTTAAAATGGAATGGAAAAAATATTTTGTTGACAAAAATATCCTTGCTTTTAGATGTTTTGAAAGGACAAAATAAGAAAAACTGGGTATTAAAATTTGTGGTACTGATAGAATTGTTATTCTTTTAGTGGTAGAGTGGAATAACAATTCTACCTAGTAGTAGAGTGGAATAACAATTCCACCATTTAATTATGTAATTGTGATTCTATTAGAATCATAATTCTTTTCCTAAAAATACAAGCAAACAGAGAAATGTATTTTTTTTTAATCACCTTTTCATTCCAAAGTTTATTCCTTTAAATTATTTTTTTCTTTTATTTTATACCTCAGGGGAAATAGCACACCGTTGGTGGGCGGTGTGGTTTGTAGATAGCAAGAATTTGTTAATATTATTTACTAAATTCTTTACCATTCCTGTGAAATTTATGTAAGGTCTTAACTATAAATTGACAACTAGAGTGTATAATCACATGTAATTAGTATAATTGTATCGTAACTCCTAATATTTACTATGCAATTGTGGATTGCTAGTCCTTTAGAAAGAGGGTTGCCTCACCTTAATCTTATTTTACATTCCATGACTCTTTTATTTGTTATCTGATTTTCTTTTTTCATTAACATAAATATATGATCAAGTTATAGCTCATGATCAGGTTCTAGGAGTAGACAGAAACATAAGTCAATTATTAATCAGGTGTACAAACAGCAATTCGTATTAAGAAATTATTTTTTACTTTCTAGGTTATGTTCATCTTTAATATATATGATAGAAGTTTTCATTAAGGAATGGGTTTCTAGGTGCTATGTATTAGAATAAAAGTTCATTAATACAATATTTGGATCCCAATAAGTTTTTATAAAGGATTTGAGGTCTAAAGAATTATTTTATATTTCATTTATTTTTATTTAAAAAGAAAGATTCAAAAAACTCACTCTCTATGTCAATGTAAAAAAAAATTGAAAGTATGTGGAATTTCCTGCAAGAATTGGATGGAATGAAAATATGTGAAAATGACTTACTAGCAAATTATTTTTAAGTTGGTTAAACTTACTCATCCATAGAGCAAAAATAAAAATACACAATAAAAAGTCTCCTTATATATTTTTATATATAATTGTACATCATTTTGTTTTTCTTCTAAAGTATACTCCCATACCCCAAAAGATGCATGATACCCATTATCTCTCAAGAATGTCATTTAGTAACCTAATGACTTTAGCTAGTTTCCTTAAAGTGGTTAGTCTGCATACTCTTAAGTAGACTTGGCAAAATGGGCCGAGCCAAATGAGTCGGCCCGCGGACCCACCACTGTGGCTCGCAGGCTGGCCTGGCCCGGCCCGGTCCATAATAGAACAGGCACGGGCTCGGCCTGGCCTTAGGGGTAGGGACGGGCTGAGCCTATATATTTAGGCTCAGTCTGCCAAAAATAATTTTTTTTAAAAACAACGTTTTAAATAAATTTTTTTTTTCTATACCTATAAATACACATTCTCTCACTCTTTTTTTCCCACTTTCAAATTTCAATCATAAATAATTTTCTTATGATTTTTGTTTTAAATTTTTTTTTATCAACTATTCAACTTATATACTTATAACTTATTTAATTATTTTTAAATTTTTATTAATAGGAAAAAAAATATAACATATTACTTATTTTTTTATAAATTTTATTTTTTAAATTTCTAATATTTTTAACTAAGTATACATATAATAATTTTTTTTTTAAAAAACGAGCCAAGGACAGGCCAAGCTGGTCCGTCTAAGGCCCACCTAGGAGCCTGATGGGCCTACGGGCTGGGTCGGGTTCCTCTTTTAAATTTTCGAGCCTGTTTTGGCTTGCTTCGCCTATTTTGCCACCTATATTCTTAAGTTCGAGTTGGTCCAAGGTTTGAGGGTTGTGTGTGTGTGTTTGGGGGGGTCAGGGGTTCAAACCTTGGTAGTGTGTGTGTGTGTGTCATAATCCTTTAATTTTTAATAAGTGGCCGTCATTAGTTAAGCCCCACTTTTTAAAATTTAAAAAAAAAAAAAAGTTCGAGTTTTTACATTAAAGTCATGATAACGAAAAATAATGTCCAGCTGCCAATGCTTTATACATTTAAAATTTGAAAATGTGAAATATTGTTACAACAACAATTTTCGACTGCTTTCTAGTAGTACATTTATTCTTGTTTGTTTGATTAACTGTAGAATTACTTTGTTTTATACTTTTTTGTGTCTTTAGCGCTGCACATGAAAGAGAAAAAAGACCAAAGGCTCACTTGTGCTATTATTCCTAAGCAAAGTATCAGAAGGACAAAATGGTGTAAAAAGAGCTCAAAAACTTAAAACTCTGTGGACGAGCTTGAAAAAAAGCATGAGTTGAACTCTATCGCAGTTCGACTCAAGCATGATTGTTCTTAGAGGTGGGCTCAAACTTAGTATTTTTTCATAAACCTGGCCTAAAGTCTGAGCTTGAAACGTGATCTAAAAAGCTCGACAATTCAACAAAGTTATGGAAAAATAAAAAATGTAAACCCAATTTAAACTAAAGTTTTAGCACTATATATTTTAATAGATTGTATGACTTATAATATTTGAAATAATAAGATATGAAAAAATTCTTTTAATTGTTTTATATCAAAAATTCATTCAAAAATTTACTTAAAATTTTACTTTTTGTATTTTATATGTTGTATTATAGCTTTAATATTTTTATTTGGGTTTTAAATATTCGAATATCAAACTCGACCTGAACGTAAAAGCCAAAATCTGGCCCTAAGATAGAGCCGAAAGACTTCACGACAAGCTTTGGACTCTAATTTTATAAATCTAAACCTGACTCAGTTCGGTCCTTTCTTTAAAAAAAGAAAAACCCGAAAGTTTTGTTTTAGGTCAGGCTTGGATAGCCTAATTTATACCCTCAATAATATGATTTACATTTTACAATGTTTTCACTAGTAGCTAATATCGATAAGGGTTAATATCAAGTACCTATCTATTTTTTATGTCCGGGTCTATAGTTGAAATAACTAAGAACCTATTTGAGTGTTAACAGTTTTCTCAATTTAGGTTGCTATAACAGGTATGCAAGTTCTTTTGTTTTGGTTTGTTTAACAAAACAAATAAACAAACCAAAACAACAACAATAACAAATGAATATAAGATTTTTTTCAATCGGGTTGTCATGTTTTGAGCATTAATATATATATATATATATGGTTGCCAATCTAATAGGTTTATTTTTTTTTTTAAACTTATGTGTAGGTATTTTTTTCTAGCCGTTGGATCATTATCTAATGGTGATCCAATGGCTATAATGGGGTGTATGAAAAAATGTGTATCATTAATACTATTCATCTCTCTTATTTTTTACTTTTAAAAAATAAACACGATAAATTTTCATTGACCAAAACGATACCTATGTATAGGTAAAAAAAAAAAAAAAACCTATTGAATTGGTGCCCTATATATATTTAGGACATATGTGTAGTTCTCTTGAGGAGACTGGTCCTGTCCACATTTTAACCAACACATATCACGTTTGTCCAATACTGTATTGGTTAAAACGTAACCTGTATTAGCTAAATCAAGGACGAGATCGGTCCCCTTAGGGGGACTACATCCATGGTCTATACTTATTTAAGGGGATAATTAGGTGGAGGTTGTTTTGGATAATGAGGATCATTGGGATTTAGGCAAAATGTATGGAACGCCATAAAAAAATGTTAGGAAGAAGACAACAAATATTGTGGAGTCGACCATGATCATGATTGATTGACTGAGCTATCATCTCAAATTTGTAACAAGAACAAACTTGAGGAATTCTCTACATGTGAGAATTCAATCAAAGTTGAAAAAAAGATGATGATTAGGCTATTTGTTTAGGGTATTTAGGAATATTTGGATAGATAAGGCTATATCTGGATGAGTTTATTGAAAACGAATTAGTTATCACCAAAACAACGTTAGTTGTCCTATCTAAGGATTAGAGTTGTTTTGAATTTGAAATACATATATTTTACAATATTACCAAATTCAATAATTATAGACTATTTTTGTTTTTCACTAAATTTTATGTATATGTACTTTTTTCAGGATATTTACATACAAGGGGTTTACTAATACCTTCACGATGAAAAAATGTATTCATCGATAAATGTCCTTAAAATTCATCTTCATTGTCATGTCAAATATCTAAAATTATTTAGATACTCTCCTCCATGACAAACTTTAAAGTACCTTATAAAAATCATGTTCGCACTCGATTGAGCTTGATCATGCTTGATGGGGGTTGTTCGACTGCCTATCCTGACTGTTTCGACCATGGTCAAACATGCCGATCTCAGTTGCGTCTCCTTACTCAGATGCAATCAAAAATTGGGACAGTGAATTTCAATAAATAAGAGTCATAACTTTGTAAATGATTTATACTATGTTCTTTTTTTTCCCCCCACAAAATACTTTAAAAGGTGGTCAAAATTAATAATACTCCTTTTTATCCTCATCAAGAAATTGTTATATATTACAATTGTCATTCACTATTTTGGAATATACATATTTATAATTATCAAATTAAATGGAAGAAACACAAGTGGAAGTAAAGCATGGAAAAATATTTAGATTTAATCAAGTTGAATCAATTTGCAAGTATGGTGAGTAGTTGAAGTGAACTTTTCTATGATGAGTAGTAAATAGTAATAGTAGTTTTTTGGAGTAAAATAATAATAGTTGAAAAATTCATTTTGTAGATAAAAATAGTATTCAGGTACAACATAACATTTCTTAAATATGTTGTATGCATTAAAGTACAACACAAAAATTGTATGCTAAACATATCATTGACACGCATTTTTAACAGGTATGCATTGAAGAATGCTTGTGAATTGTGATAAACTAAAGAGGCAGTCCGCATGACTCGTCAAAAAAAAAAAAAAATAACATTTATAGGAATCCTTCGAGTGGGATATATGAAACAATTGAAAAAGTCAAATTAAACGTTGTGTGTGAATTGGAAGTATTTAGTTTGGGTGATTGTAAGTAGTTGTCTAGCCCGGATATAAATTTTTTTAAACGAATTAATATTGTCGCAATCGAATAATAAATGGTAACCTTTTTTCTCTAAAAGGAACGGTAAGCTAAAAATAATTGGATTATGAATGTTCGGAGTAGTGATATTTGTAATAAACTGGTATTTTAATACTATGAGCAGGAGTTCAGAGTTGCTTTCACAAAAAAAAAAAAAAAAAAAAAAAACTATGAGCAGGAAAAAAGAAAAGGTATTTAAAAGGTACAAAATACCATTGTTTTAATTTTTTGGGTAATGTATATAAATAAGTTTTGTTCTCTTTCAGCTTCTAAAGTACATTTTATTTTCTTATTATAAATTTTACGAATTTCTGTTGGCGGTGAGAATAATAGTAATATAAACCCACATCAATTAATACCGCAAAAAATAAAAAATAAAAAACAATCCACATCATCAATTAAACCCGCTGACACGCACCCCTGTATTTTATCAGCAAGCGTCAAAATCACAACCGTTAGTCACAGCCGTACGATTAGTCTAACAAACGAACAGCAGTTCTCATTTTGTTCCATGTACTAAAAACGCCACGCGTTGAGGTCGTTTCGATGTCCTTAACCTGAGCCGCTACTGGGACAATGCGCACCCCTTTATTAAGATTTTTTATTTTTAAGACATAGATATAAGATTTTTTCCCCCCTCTTTTATGATAAGCACACATTAAAGGTGTAATCTGGAACAATAAGGTACTCGTAACTTATGTTATCCGGACAACCGTTATGACCTCAAAGTCGCGTGTATAGCACGTATGAGATATCAAATACGTGTCTTTGTTCACACACTATCGTGGCTTACACCACATAATTTGGCGCGTGTGTGGTGCTATCCATCCTCTCGTACTGTTTTAGAACTCTTCTAAAAGGTCAGACAGGAAAATCAAGACGTCTTGCTAACGTGCGCCGATTGGTTATATCCTTTAACCTACTCTTTTTATCTATATGACTATATGTCAATATATCTACGGTTTTGCCCTTTGGCTATATTCCCCCCGCTTCCCTGTTTTCTAATTTTTTCCCTCACACCTCTTTCAAGCGCAATCGAAAGCAAAAGGGTTTCCTTGCCTCAGTCGCTCGTGCTCGCTCGCTCTCTCTCTCTCTAGCTCTCGCCGATCATCCATGGCCGCTCGTTCCAACTCCGATTCCCGCCCCCAATACCTCTCCGTCGCCACTTCCAATCAGATCCCCAAAGGTATTGTATTCTTCGACTCGTCATCTATGGCGTCCGTCGCTGATTTCCCTCCAAAACCCTAGCTCAGCTGAGGGACTTGAGCTCTCCATCCTCATTCTCTTTCTGCTGGTGGTCTTTACCAACGCCTTTTTCCTATTGAGGTTTTATGCATGGTCGGGCTTCAAAGATTTTGCAGTTAGGGTTTTGGTCTGTCTACGCAAATGGGTTTTTTTTTTTTTTATTTCTTTATTTTTTTTTTATTCCAATCCTAGTATCTTACCCCTAAACTCTGGTTTTTAGGCTTTTAACGACGGCAGAAAATATTTTTTTTTTCTCTGAGTTTGTAGAAAATGCGGGTCTTTCTTATAAGACTGTTAAGTTTTTCTATGAATAAAAGAATTTTGATATTCCGTTCTACATTTTATGTGAATTTAGTTGGGGCCACTGGTCACGCTTGGCTATATATATATATAGCCGTTTCGTGGTTTTTGTAATCTCGGGTCTCTTTCCTTTGAAACTCCAATACTGGTTTTGATTGATTTGGGTTTGTCTCAAAAAACTTGTCCAGTATATTTGAGGACTTGTATTTGGAGTTTATATTTATTTATTTATTTACTTTTCGGTGGTTCTACTCCTAGTCATTCAAACTTACGGATTTTTTTTCCCCCTCAATGCTTCATTCAAACAATTTGTCTTATGTCATTATTTATTTATTATTATTCGTCTAATAAGATTGAATTCTTAATAATTGGTAAATTTTATCGGTCTTTTTACCCAGTGGCGTCTAGACTCTAGAAGAGAGGTTATGATGGTTTGTGGTGACAATCTTGTGTAATTTACTATATGAGTCTTATTTGGTCATATTCTTTGTTTGGATGGTGTTCAATATTCTTAAACCAGTGCTTATCTCTAATACGTGCAGATGTTCAAGGATTTGACAATCCTATTCCTCTTTCACCTCAGTGGCTCCTGTCAAAGCCCGTAGAGAGCAAGCCAGGAATAGGAACTGGGGTGTGTTACTATTATCACTTAGTGGACTATATCAATCTATCCTGCATGTATTTCTGCTTACTGGAGAATTTGCTGTGTATACTCATAAGAAGAACAGCTTACAGCATGTTATGATTTCAGCTACTATGTACATTTTTATATTCAGATTTAGCAGGTACTTCTATTAAATTCACCCAAAATAGTTTGTAACGTATTGTAAATTTTCTCGTTTTTATTGTTTGCAGGAAAACCCTCCCAGCTCAAATACTTCATATGGAAATCGCATAGATAGCTTGAAGTCGGCAGGCAATGGTGAGGAGATACATGATGCCCAGAAGAAAAAGGATGTTTTCCGGCCATCCTTGCTGGATATGGAAACTGGTCGACGTGACCGCTGGCGAGATGAAGAAAGAGATACCAATTCTTCGGTGCGCAAAGATAGGTGGAGGGATGGGGACAAAGAACTTGGTGACACTCGGAGGATGGACCGTTGGACAGACAATTCCTCCGCGAGGCACTTTGTTGAAGCACGTCGTGCTCCATCTGAGCGGTGGACTGATTCAAGTAACAAGGACTCCAATTACGAGCAACGGCGTGAAAGCAAATGGAACACACGTTGGGGACCTGATGATAAAGAAGCGGAAGGTCTGCGTGAGAAGTGGATGGATTCTGGTAAAGATGCCAACTTGCATCTTGATAAGAAGTCATCTCTTGTTGCTAATCATGGAAAAGATGAAAGGGATGGGGACCATTTTCGTCCGTGGAGATCCAGCTCATCCCAAGGCCGAGGAAGGGGAGATCCTTCTCATAACCAAACTCAAACACCAAACAAACAAGTTCCTCCATATTCGTATAATCGGGGGCGCGGGGAAAATGTATCTCATACGTTTTCTCTTGGCCGTGGGAGAGGAAGCTCTATTGGAACCACCATGAACAATATTTCTTCTCATTCACAGTCCCTTGGAACCTTCACAGAGAAATTTGAAAGCGGCCATGGAGAGCCTCAACAATTGAGGTATAGTAGGACAAAGTTACTGGATGTCTACAGATCTGGTGATTTGAGATCATTCCAGAGACTGATGGATGGTGTAGAAGTCCCCTCTCTTACAGTGGATGAGCCAGTAGAGCCACTGGCACTTTGTCCTCCCAATCCTGAGGAAATGGTAACTTGTATTCAGTTATTTATTTGTGTTAATACAAATGGCTTTTCAGCAGCTCATGCAATGCTTTTTTTGTTGACTAGGTTGTTATTAAGGGAATTGATAAGGGAGATATTGTAAGTAGTGGTGCACCCCAGATATCCAAAGAAGGACGTGGCCAGATGGATTTTGCGCAATCAAGACGAACTAAGCTTGGTATTTCACCTTTTCCTTTGGGGGATTGAAAGCATGCGTTTCTAGTTTCTTCTCTTTCTTTCAACCTTTGATGAAACTTTCTTCTTTGCATTGTAGGTAGTAGAGAAGATTTACCACAAGCTTTTGAAGATTCTAAGGATGAAAGCGCTGCCATTTCCAAAGGTAGTTATTGGGATTATTTAGAGGTCTCTTTTTAAGGAAGACTGATTGTCCATAATGGGTCCAGAAAATGAAAACCGTTCAGGTTCAGAATACATATGCTAGTAACAAGTTCCTGGCGTAAGGTACATTTATGCCAAATAAAGTATAATATAAGAAAAATAATCCACGCTAGGTACAACTGATCAGGATGGTCTTGCGTGATACCTGATGGCCTGTATGTAGGCCTCTTGATTTAGAGGTTATCTACTCTGATAGGATTAGGTGCTCAATCTATTTTTAACTTTGAGGCTGTGTGGAAATGTTGGCAATGACTGGGAGTAGATTGGGTTCAATGATTATGAGCACCAAGACTAGTTTGATCTAACTTTTTTATTTTTTATTTTTTTCCTTATAAAAAGAGATTCTATGTCTTGGTATATATGTTCCTTTTAAAATTTTTGAAGTATTGTTTCTCATTATGGTTTATGTATGCAGTTTTGAGAGAAGATGGTGGATCTTTTAAGAAGTCCAATGAGGTGACCATTAGTAGGGAATCGAGCATGCCAAGTATGCAGGAAAATGCTTCTGTTCAACCTGGCGCTACATGGAGAGCCCAGTCACCGGGAGAACCCTCCCATATGGGCGTGCACGATTGGAAGGAGACTCCAACTGATGTTAATCTAAGAACACCTGAGATTGGCTGGTCACATCTTCAAAAGAATCTTAATAGTGAATGGGAAAGTAATTTAGGGGATCCGTCTTTTACCAAAGATGGGGCAAAATGGGAAACCAGTGAGGATCCTATCATTAGAAGGCAGCCATCTGGAGTCCTGGACAGAGAACAGGATTTAAGAAAACCTCCACAGCCTTCTCCAGAAGAGCTACAACTTATTTATGTAGACCCTCAGGGTGTCATTCAAGGTCCTTTTGCTGGGGCTGATATTATTGGTTGGTTTGAGGCTGGATACTTTGGCATAGATTTGCAGGTCCGCCTGGCAAATGCATCAAATGATACACCATTTGCATCCCTTGGTGATGTGATGCCTCATCTACGAGCTAAAGCCAGACCGCCACCTGGATTTGCTGCTCCTAAACCAAATGAATTTCCAGATACAGGAAGTCAGTCAAACTTTGGCAATAAGCTTAATGCTGCTTTAGGTGACATGGATTTAGTAAGGAATGAACCTAGGCATAAACATGTCTCAACAACAGAAGCGGAGAATAGGTTTTTGGAATCGCTGATGTCTAGTAATAATCTGAGTGCCTCGGCTCTTCAGAAGATTGCTTTTTCCGAAGGTGGTTTTTTTAACAGAGATTGATGTTTTTGGATATAAATGTGATTGTGATTTTGCTTTTGCGTTAATTTTTTTGTGTGATATTTAAATTACTATTTAGGTGGCTGTATATTGTAATTGACTCTTAAATTCCATTGTAGGCTTGCAAGGATATATTGGAAATAACACTAATACTATACCGCAGTCTGGAGTGGATAACCTACTGGTCAAGAGAATGGCTCTTGAACGCCAGAGGTCATTGCCTAATCCGTATCCTTATTGGCCGGGTTCGATGTCAGAGATTGCCGCAGATTCAAAACTGCTACCTCCAGTGACTGATAATCCTGCTCAGCCTCATTTGCAGAATGCTGACTTGATGTCTGTTCTCCAAGGCTTATCTGACAGGTCCTCATCTGGTGTAAATAATAGTGTTCCTGGCTGGTCAAATTTCAACGTCCAAAGCGGGTCGGATCTGCTCCAGAATAAGATGGAATTGCATCATGATCAGAGTTTTGCTCCCCCGCAGTCTCCTCTTGGGATCCAACAGCAAAGGCTGCAACTGCAGAATCAACCATCTTTTCCTAGTCTGTTTCCCCAGGTTGTTGATAATTCACAAGGCATTTCAACACCGGAGAAATTACTGCCTTCCAGTTTATCACAGGATCCACAGTTATTAAATATGTTACAACAGCAGTACCTGCTTCAGTTACATTCTCAGGCACCTGTTCCAACGCAGTTACATTCTCAGGCACCTGTTCCAACGCAGCCGATATCATTGTTGGATAAAATCTTGTTGCTTAAGCAGCAGCAGAAACAGGAAGAGCAGCAAATGTTATTAAGGCAACAGCAACAGCAACAGCTGCTTTCTCAGGTTTTGTCAGAGCATCAAAACCGCCAACATTTTGGTGAACTATCTTTTGGGCAACTGCAGGTCCCAGCGATACCAAAAGGGAATGCATCTATAGATCCTCGGCTTCAACCATCTCAGGAACTGTTTCCAGTTGGTTCAAATATGGCAGTTCCCAATATGCAACACGAGCTTTCTGCTCAGTTACTGAATTTTACTTCACAAGTTAATCAGGATAACCGCTATAATGCGAGTTCTGAGGCCTCCTTACATCTACCGCATCAAATGTTTGACAATATTACCCATCAAAAAAGTTGGGGTAGTACTCATGCAGAACAGGTTGATGATCTCCGTCAGAAGGATTCATTGCCAACTTTAGTCGAAAACTCACAATTGCTTGAGGTGATGAACAAGTCTACAGAGGAATCCCTTGTGCAGAAGTCTATCTCTGTTTCTGGTAGCGTTGTGACTAAACCTCCGGAGCTGCCATTGGAAAGCCCTTTTAGACTGGAGGGAAATATCATGGTGGGCAGCTCTGAGGCTACTGCAGATTCTGCCCCCTTAGAACTTCCTGAAGTTTCTGCAAGTGAAATGCCTAAGCTGGAGGATGCAAATGATGTGAAGATACAGTCTGCTAGTGCAGTTAAGGAAGAGAAGATTGCCAAGGAAAAAAGCAGTGAGCTTTCTACAGTGACAGAAGTAAAAAATGTTGAAGTTCGTGAACCAAAAAAGGCATCTGAAAAGAAGTCCAAAAAGCAGAAATCTTCAAAAGCACAATCTTCTGAGCAGGCAAAGGTAGCTAAGACTTCCTCTGTGCAGCAAACCAAGCTGTGTGAAACTGATAAGACTGTCGATGACATTAAGTTTGAGGCTGAAGTTGGTGTTGTAGAACCAGTGTATGGAACATCTCCACGGGGGTTAAAGGACAATGGGGTTGACAAATCTAGGATTGCTGGTTTGGAGGTTGCGGAATCCCAACCAATTCAGAAAATAGCAGCAAGTCTTTATGCCCATGAAAATGAAACTCTTCATGCTGAGGGTGATCCTGAATTAGTTGGGTCTGTTGCAGTTCAGAATACTCAAGTGCATGCTGCTCAGCGGGCATGGAAACCTGCTCCTGGTTTTAAAGCAAAATCATTATTAGAAATTCAACAGGAAGAACAGAGCAGAGCCCAGACAAAAATAGTGGTGTCTGAGATTACTACGTCTGTTAACTCCATGAGTTTGTCAACTCCTTGGGCTGGAGTTGTGGCCAACTCAGACCCAAAAATATCTAGAGAAGCTCAGAGGGATGCAGGTAATACTGAGTTGAATGCTGGGAAGTCTGAAAGTTCCCTAAACCCAAAGAGCAAGAAGAGCCAGTTGCATGATCTATTGGCAGAAGAAGTTTTAGCAAAGTCTAGTGAAAGGGAAAGTGATGTTTCTGCTAGTATATCAAGTGTGCCTTCTGCACAGGTTTCGACTTCCATTTCAGAACCTGTGGATGATAACTTTATTGAGGCCAAAGATACTAAAAAGAGTCGCAAAAAATCTGCTAAAGCCAAGGGATCCACAAGTAAGGTCTCAGCGCCCATTACCTCTGTTGATGTGCCTGTTGGTTCAAGTCCCGCTGAGAAAGTCAAAAGCTCTCGACCTGCACAGCAGGAAAAGGAAGTATTACCTGCAATCCCATCAGGGCCTTCCTTGGGAGATTTTGTTCTTTGGAAGGGGGGAGAGCCAGCAAATCCTTCTCCTTCTCCAGCATGGTCTACTGATTCTGGGAAGATTCCTAAACCAACATCTTTAAGAGATATTCTTAAGGAGCAGGAGAGAAAGGTATCTTCTGCCCAGCATGTGACCCAAATACCAACTCCTCAGAAACCACAGCCAACTCAGCCCGCCCGCAGCAGTAGTGGTCCTTCATGGTCTCTTTCTGGTTCGTCTCCATCTAAAGCTGCGTCTCCTATCCAGATTAATTCCCTTGCTTCTCAGTCAAGACATAAAGGAGATGATGACTTATTCTGGGGCCCAATTGATCAAACAAAGCAAGAAACTAAACAGTATGTTTTCTCTATTTCTTTTTGCACTTTCTTTTTTAGCTTGGTTTGGTTGGTTCATCTAGTGGAATTATTATTATTATTATTATATTGGTCTGAATTCTTGATATATATGACTGAAATGATTCTTTATAGAATTGTTTTGTTGACTTCCTTTGAATTATATCCTGTTTAGTGCTGGGTACTATTTTTAGGCAGATGTATTATTTGAATATGAACTTCCATTCGCTTGATGTTTGTGCTTTTTTTTCTCTGTTCTTCATTCATTCTCCCATGCGTGATTAAGATTGTTCAATTTGATTGGGTGCTTTACTTAGATTTATGTTTTCTGTCAACGTGAAGAAAACATGTTATTACAATTTTCTATGGGTGCCTGTTTATTATTTTGTCAATTTTTGAGAAATACTTGAGATAAATTGCTTGCTTTGCTCTAATTATTAATAATATTGATTATCCCTGCTATCCTGAGATAACCTAACCTTCTTTTGGTACCAATGAACAAAGAGGCTGATTGATATACAGAAATAGTGAGATGAAGTCGCAACGTATTGTAGTCAACCTAGTTTTTCCTACCTGGTGTTTTCATAAAGTGGATTTAGCAATTCCATGTGTATTTGGGGTAATATTGGGAGATAACAAAGAATTAAGAATAGATTGAATTTGAAGCTTTTTGCTTAAAAGTGGGTTTACTTGTGCCATGTGCTTTCACTGCTAATTTTTGTGTTAAATCCTTGCCATGTAAACTAATTGAGTTTTGCTTTACTTTTTGGTTATGAATTATGAATCAAACAATGCTTGGACGACTGTGAATGCTGAATCGTCATTTTAGTGAAGTGAGATATTAATTTTTGACTTTTGTACATATATTTTCTGTAAGCAGGGCAGATTTTCCTAATCTCTCAGGCCAGGGCAGTTGGGGAATGAAAAACAATCCTCTAAAAGGAACTTCAGCAGGGTCATTAAGCCGACAAAAGTCAATGGGTAACAAAGTCACTGAGCGAGCATCCCTCTCATCCTCGCCTGGCTCTCTACACTCGTCAATTAAAGGGAAAAGAGATGCCATGAGCAAGAGATCAGGTAAGCTTTACATGGCATTGTTGTTCAAATCTCATCATGGATGTCAATTTACATTTCTTTTTCCCTTTTCGTCATCTTCCTTGCAGAGGCCATGGGCTTTAGGGATTGGTGCGAGAGTGAGTGTGTTCGGCTTATTGGGACAAGAGGTGTGCTATTCTTGCAAGCAATATTAATCTGTTATCGTAGTTACTTTTTGCATAGTTCAAGAGTGCATTTAGACAATTTTACTTCTGACTCAAAGTCACATACTAATTAAAGGCTGGGCCTTTATTTGTTTTGGTATGCCATCTATCTTGCTGTGGCTTGATGCAAAATTCTCGAGACCTTTTGAGCTGATATATGATGTTTTCTAGTGGGTCAATGTTGTTGTTTAGTTAGACTTAACGGATCTTTTTCCCTTTTATAGATACAAGTTTCCTTGAGTTTTGCTTGAAGCAATCACGATCAGAGGCTGAGGTTCTTCTGATAGAGAACCTTGGATCATTTGATCCTGATCACGAGTTCATTGACAAATTTCTCAACTACAAAGAGTTGTTACCAGCGGATGTCCTTGAAATTGCCTTTCAAAGTCGGAACGATCAAAATGTCACTGGGTTCAGTGCTGGAGACATGAATTCTGACTTTGCCGGTGTTGGGGATGTCGATCGAGATGGCACTGCAGGTGCCGATGGGTCCTCTAAGGGAGGCAAGAAGAAGGGGAAAAAAGGGAAGAAGGTTAGCCCCTCTGTTTTGGGATTTAATGTTGTCAGTAACCGGATCATGATGGGTGAGATTCAGACAGTGGAAGATTAGGAAATTTAGAGGCTGTTGTAAATACATTTTGGCTTGAACTGTTGTAAATGGTTTTTCCTTTTAGGATTTTGGTTTTCCTTTATAGAGCCACAGCAAAGCAGCTATTTTTTTATCTGCTTCAGCGATTTTTGTGTACTATTCCGATGGTAGAGTACTATTTATTTTGTTCACAAGAAAACCTGAGTGGGGTTATAATCTTTGAAGTCGACGCTGTTTTGATTCATTAACATTGTTTTTAAGTTGTGTTCTTTGACTCTAATGTTCTGATGGCAAAGTTAAACCTATGGGGCGGGTAGGGGTCTCTGTTCTATTGCTCCAGCTTTGCTTGCGAAGAAGAGAATAGAAGACCGATTTTTCGAAAGAGTAAAATATTGGTAGAGAGAAGAGTTCCTGACTTGCTTCTATCCTGCTCCTCTAATGTGTAATTCCTCCTGTCATAAATTTTTGGATGCCTACTGAATTGCGTCCACCCAATTCATTACTAGTTACTCGTTAGCTAAAGAAATTGAATAATTGATAGTGCAGTCGTTTTGTTCTGTATTTGTAGTTCTTTAGAAAAATTCTGAGACCGAGAACGTTGAATATAGCAACTTCTGTCATATATAGGCCATAAATAACTGCTAATCCGAGTTCCCTGCTAAAGACCAGTCAATTTAAAATATTTCCATGTTTTCGGCAAATGAAGGAACAGGATGCACTCCCAGAAGTCCATTTAAATTGTAGTGGAGAAATATGAATTTGAGTATACACTCATCTGAACACATCAACGAACTTATTTATAAACTCCAAATAAATAAATAGTAATAAAAGTTAGATCCTTTACATATTTTTGCTTTTTATATATACAATCCCACATCGATGCACTAACAGAAAAGTGCAACCTTCATATTGTACAAGGAAAGCAATTGGGACGGGACAGAGCATCTAGTTCGTGGAAGGAGGCCATTAGAGTTATTAGATTCTCACTTTCGTGCATACTTGCATGT
This sequence comes from Trema orientale, assembly GCA_002914845.1. Classification (NCBI taxonomy): domain Eukaryota; kingdom Viridiplantae; phylum Streptophyta; class Magnoliopsida; order Rosales; family Cannabaceae; genus Trema; species Trema orientale. The sequence goes on along the minus strand of JXTC01000366.1, from coordinate 251,919 downwards.
ATTTTGATCATAACAAATATCCTAAAAAGTTTTAATGAAAACCGTTTTAATAAAAACCTATAATCCAAAAAATCTTTTGTTTTCTATGCTTCCGCTCATCTTTGATTTTGTCATTTTTTTCGTAAATAATTACCAACAATCTCGTTGTGGGCTCGCTTATACCCTGTGCTCTCTACTATTTATTTGTTCATCTCTGGGAATTTCTCCGTCGATGTTGGCCAAGCAATTGGTGGAGGTTTTAGATCTAGAATTTTGGGGCCGTTTGGTTCGCCCATTCCATTCCATTGGAATGGAAAATCCATTTGAATGGGTGTTTGTTTCAACAACTCTAAATTTTCCATTCAAATGGTCTTTTGGAATGAGTGTTTGTTTCAACAATTTAGGCCCCGTTTGTTTCAACCATTCCATTCCATTGGAATGGAAAATCCATTTGAATGTATGTTTGTTTTAACAATTCAGTTTTTCCATTCAAATGATCTTTTAGAATGTGTGTTTGTTTTAACAATTCAGTTTTTCCATTCAAATGGTCCATCCAAAAAGTTAACCATTGGAATGGTTTTTTTGTATCTTGAATGAGAATGGAAGGGAGGAGGTGTTTTTGAATGGTCCATTCCAATGCTCCCATTCTAATTACAACACATTCCACTATTTTTTCCATTCAAATGTCTCCCATTCCAATTATAACACATTCCACAATTTCTATTCAAATACACCCATTCAAATAGGCGAACCAAACAGGCCCTTAGTTTTTCCATTCAAATGGTTCATCAATCACATCAACTATTTGAATGGATTTTTGTGTCTTGGATGAGAATGGAGGGAAATGGGTGTTTTTGAATGGTCCATTCCAATACTCCCATTCTAATTATAACCCATTCCACTATTCTTTCCATTCAAATGTCTTCCATTCCAATTATAACTCATTCCACAATTTCCATTCAAATACACACATTCAAATAGGCGAAACAAACGGGGCCAAAAAAGTTTGAAAGGATCTAATTAATTGGATGTTCTATTTCTAAATTAAAATTTTGTTAGTTTTTGTTTTTAAATTAATTTTGTGGGTTAACTGCAAAAAAAACTCTGAAGTTTGATCTTTCCATAATTTAAATACTATATTTTAGTTTCTGCAAAAAAATACTTTCACATTTTGAAATTCAAAAAATTTGTATCATGCATCCATATTTTTACAAATTTATTTCCCTAAAAATTGCGAATCTCTTATTTCCAAATATTTAAAGTAATTACAAAAAATTCATTTGGACTAACATAAATTGGTAAAAAAAACATGGGCATAGGGTACACATTTTTTAAATTTCAAAATGTAAAGGTATTTTTTTTTGTAGAAACAAAAACATAGGGTTTAAATTGCTGAAAGGCTAAACTTCAAGGAGTTTTTTTGCAGTTAACTCTAATTTTGTTTTTTGAATTTCTTCATTTTTATATTTTATTTCTAAGCCTATATTTTATTTCTAAGCCATTAAAGAAACCTACTTATGGAGTATGGATGATAATTGTATCATTTTACATTTTAAATGTAAGCAGAGGGTATAAATTTACAGATATTTAAAATCTCAGGGTATTAACATGCGGAAGTCGAAGATAAGGTTAATTTTTACAGAAAACCTAAACTTCTGAGGATTTTTATGCCATTCTCTCTCTCTCTCTCTCTCTCGTCCATCATTCAACCGTAATTCTCATAAAATCAAAATCTTAACCCATCTTAAGCTATGTTTCGTCTATCATTCAGCTGTAATTCTCATATAATCAAAATCTTAACCCATCTTAAGTCATGTTTAAAAAGATCTCAAAATATAGATAGTGTGATTCGCACAAACAATCTTTTGTAGTATTTTTTTCTTAAGGTTTTTCTATCTAATGAAGTCTAGCAATTTTTTTTTTTCTTTTAAATATAAAATAAAATAAAAATTATTATATGTTTAAAATATATTGGATCTTTCACTAAAAAAATAATATTGAATTTCGTTCGTAATTTTGTTGGTCATTAAGTTATTGGACAAGTCTGTGTAGATTTATTAAGCGTTAGAGCTTAAATCTAATGGTTTAGGATTCTTCCAATAGTTTGTAGGGTTCATCTTTTGTTTTTTTATATAAATAATTTCTTTTTCTGAAATGATTTCTATTTGTCAAGATTTGGTCTATAGTTTAAAAAGAAAAAGCTCAACCAATACATCCAAAAAAAAACAACAAGCTTTATCTCATAATTCCCCTAAGTTATAAGTACAAGTCGTCTTTTTATTTTTATTTTTTTAATTTTGCAATTCATTAGCCTTCTTTTTTTAATACTTGCAAGGCAACTCTGTTGCTTAAAGTTTGAAATTTTTCTCAGTTTTCGCGGAAGTTTGAACAAGAGAAAAATTATTCCATTCTCAGAATTTTGAAAATATGCTCAATTTATATTACTCAAACTTTAGAATAACTCTTCCAAGAAAAGATGAATTATAAGTATAATTGTCAAGAGGGCTAAGCCACCCAATCAGTACGGTGGCATGATAAAACACGACGTGACACACCAAAATATGGTTCGTGCCTAGCATGCTTAAGTCCATGACACACCAAATGTAGTTCGTGCCTAGCATGATATAGTTATTATTAGGTCATACCGAACTCTTTTAAGTTGAGTATGATGGACTAAGTACGGCATGGTTACCATGGTATGAATACATACACAACACGATACGACGCGGTCCACTAACACGACACTTAGCACGTTGGCATGACATTTTAGCAGTCATAAATATGAGTTTTATACAAATTTTCAATTATTTTTTCTATCCTAAACTCTTTTTTTTTTTTAAGTTTCTTATTTTTCTCTTTTCCTGAACTAAACTCAACTCTAATTGCAAAAAGTTAACTATTATTTAATAGTTCTTTTTGTTACTTTTAAATGGGAAAAAATTAATTCATATAAAGAGATTAAACATTAAAATTTTTTTAATTAAATTGTCCGATTTTGATCCAAATGGACTACCAACGTCTAGGTACAACACGTTATAACATGAATTATTGGCAATACCGACTATTAATTTAGGACTTTGGACTAGCACAACACAGCATGATATGACAAGAAAGCATGTTTGTGCTTACTTTAGACATACTGGCACTGTAGCATGTTTGACAGCTCTTATCATATGATGACATTTAGAAAGCAAATTTACCTGGTTAATGGAGGAAAAAATGTAATTCCAAATAAATAAAATAGAAAGCAAATTTCCGTACGGTTTTGCCTGCTAAAGTTCCTTCTAAGTCCCTCTCACTTGAGGTCTCTAACCTAGCAGCTTTCCTTCTTCAATTTTATCGCTCAACATAGTTTTGCCTGTTGCAATTCCAATACGAAACATTAGTTGATTACCATAAAATTTGTCGGAAAGGAAACTATCCCTAAAAATTTAACCTTAGGAGAGGTTAGCCAAGCTTATTATTATTATTATTATTGATCAAGAGCAAAACTAATTTCGTAGGACAAAAACGAGCACAATACATTCTTACTATTCCATACAAACCATTACACTATTGATGCTCCGAACTTGCCAATTCTTCCACTTGGGGTGGCTTGTGCGTCCACTGTAGTCAGTATCTGGGGTATTGACAGACCCCCCGAGATAACAATTTCTGCACCACATGAAAACCAAAACTCGAGTTATAACAAGATTCATGGATGAGTTTGGTAACTAGTATAAGATTTTGTGAACATTTACTCTACGGAAAGTTATACCAATCCCTTCGCGGACGGATAGATTAGGCCTCAGAATATCATTGGAGCTAATAAGGAATATGTCTCCAATATAAAGGTGGTTTGAAGGCACATATACGCAGCAGAGTTCTTCTTCGCCTACGCTGTGCTGAAGGATAACTGTAGAAGTGATGAATCCAAATGCATACTCCCCAATACGTGGATGCCTAATAATAGCCACTTCCTTGAAGGCATTAGAGCTCTGATCTATACATAAAGGGGTGTCAAAATGGTTTCAGTGAGTTTCAAAATCTTGAAACCAATACTCGAAGAAGTGTGTAGATATCATTTGATCATCATTACCTACCTGGCGATATTGCTGCGCTTATTTGCTTTGAGGCAGCATAGATATAGCTTACAAGAGGCATTTTCTTAATAAACCATTCCCCAAGAGTAAGAACAGAAGCTCCCAACCATGATGACATGAAAATACCAACTAAGAAGATGAAGGTGATCGAGGTAACAAATCCGAGACCTACCGATTAGAAATTCAGAGAATGAAAGGTCTTTCACCACTGGTTGTCAACTCAAAAACACTCAAAATATTTCTCTTATAGATTTAGATCACGTTTTGAGATTTAGACCACGTATCAGATGAAATCTGCTTACCGAAAATATTGATCTCTAGTTGATTATAGATTGGAGAGAAAAAACCATCGACAAAACTGATGAAGCCCCATGTCACATAGAATGTGATAGCCATTGGAAGCAGAATGACACTGCAAAAAAGGATCAGATTTTTCGGGAGAGTACTTGCAGACTATATAGTATCATTTAGAAAACCATCAAACATCTAAGGAGAAATTATCACACATTAAAGAGCTCATTCACACTCACCATCCTGTCATAAACTTCTTCGACGCCCAGCTGCGAATGACTTTGGAAAGTGCCTACAAATTAATGGAAAATCTTGTAAGACTTTGAACTCAAGAAAAGGAGGTAGTTGTTCAACACAAGACTTCGAAATGTTCGTCTTAGATCATGAACAAGAACAGGAAAGAGAGAAGCAGACCTCGCGGCCAGAATTATGGGAAATAGCAGGAGGTAGAGAAGGAGATGGGGACGAGGCCTTGGAGGCTCCATTTCCAGAGACACCCCCTGCAACTGGTATCAACAACTCTTGATCACCATCCCTGTCCCTCTCTCTCGTTGCCATTTTTACTTTTTTAACCAGATTCGTAAATTCTGGTGTTCTCTTCTTTCTGAATCTTGTCAATATCAACAGATTCCAAGTTTGTTAAAGAAAAAAAAAAAAGGCTTTTGACTGAAATTCAAAACCTTTAACCAAGATTCAATCAAGTAAATAAAATTAAACAGAAGCTAAGCCGTTACTCGTGATCACAGAGTTGGAACGGTCCCGTTACATGGAAATCGGAAACAGCTAAAATATCGAGATTTCAACTGAACGACGTAGTTTACAAGTCTATGATCTTAGATCCTTTTATTTCGTTATGCATGAAAATGGGACTAATTTGCAGGTTTGCCTTCAAAGTCGTTGAGTGACCACAGCAGAGATATGACAAGTAAAATACGAGGCAAAAGAAAATGATATGGGAAACTTACATTCAGATACTAATCATAAAAACGTCTTAGTAAGATTACATGTCACAAATCATATACTTATCTATTCTATATATAAAGAGAACAACATTTCCCAAGAAAATTAAAACTAGAATTTCAACCATCGATTTCATCCAGTCTCCTCTTACATTTTACATATACATTTTAATATATACGAAAAGCTTAGAGCTTTACCACCTAAATTGAATTACGGATATAAACAATTAATTCCTCACACGCCTCACAAGCCACGCAGTAGAATAGTTTCTCGAACAAGTCAGAATAAGAACAAAACCAGAAAAGGCATCCACCATGCAGCGCCCCTTTGTTCTTTTACTCTAGATTTAGTTCAGGTACTCGCACCAGGGTAGGTGCAGCCATTATAGCCTGCAACCAAAACAGATATATCAGAATACTTATTTTGATAGGATATTTCAAAGTAAAATATATATACACATATATTCGAAATAAAAATAAAAAATAAGAAAATACTTACTGGGATTGTTGGAGGAGAGGGTGGCCGTTTGGGAGAAATCACAATTCCATGGATTGCGACCAGCTGTTTGGTAGAGGAGATTCATGGCGAAAGCAGCATGAGAGGCCACCGTATTGGGCTCAAAACAAGCACCACCCGGCTGGATTGGGCCACAGTCAATCCCATGTCCACAAGCATAATCTATGTTTGCCTGCAATTGGGCATCCGAAACTCCCGCCTTCGGTACGCACCAAACGGTAGTTTTCGCCTTCGGTGATGGTGATGATGGAGTTGGACTCACCGGGGTTTTTGGCGTCGAAGGATTCTGGAAAACGACAATCATTTTTAATTATCAACTGCAAACGACAGTGACTACTGAGTTTAATACTATATTAATTAGTTAATTAATTAACTCCATCAGTCTTATCATACTGACCTGGCTGCTGCTTTTAGAAAGTCCAACGTCGTAAGTCATGGAAAGATCGGGCTTGAACAGCCCAAACGCCCGCTCGGAACCTGGGCCCGGTTTCAAGTCCTCGTCGTAAAGGGCAAACAGGTACGTATCCACCGACTTCCCCGGCATCAGTGGGGTTCCCACCATGGACCGGAGGTGCGCAATCAGGTTTCCGTTGTAGGCTTTGGCGTTCTCCACACTTGGGCCCACCTCGTCGCCATCTCCCTTGTACGGCCACCCCGTCTCGGCCACCACAATCTCCACGTTCTTGAACCCCAACGAGTTCAATGCAGATCGGATGGCGTCGACCTGATTGAAAAATTGGGTTTGTTGAATTCTTTGTAAAACCGCTATTTCTCAGATGGGCTTGGGCCGGGCCTTGAGGCCCACTAAATTTGAGTCATTTTCATTAGAAAGAAAGTGAAACTCACCTGAGCATCAAACATGTTCATGTACTTGATCTTCGTGTTGGAATCGAAACGCCCGGCGTTGGGTTGAAAGAGACAAAAGGCCAGCGTTTCGGGTCTCGGGTCGCTCCGGTAAGCGAAATACGGGTACGGGTTGATCGCGAACGGCGAACCGGTGGCGTTGTTGAAGGCTAACAGGCCCTTCAAGGCCAGGATGTAGTCAGGGTGGAAGCTCCCGGCGGACGGCGGCTCCGATTGCCGGAGCACCGCCATGGAATGAACGGTGGAGACCTTGATTTTCCCGCCCAGAGAGGCGGAATCGAGGGCATTTTGGACATTCTGCACCGCCGGAACGAGCTGGTTCACCAGATTCTGGTCGCCCGAGGTCATGACCTCGTTCCCGACGGTGATCAGGATGATCTTGCTGGACGGGTAGAACGGAACCACGTTGGTGTTGACCCAACTTTTGGCGAAATTGGGATCGGAAGCAAGCGCCGGAATATCGCCGTTCGCGGCGCCGATGACGATTCCGACGCCGGTGTTCGCCAGGGCTTTGATTATGGCCGGGTCGGATCCGTACAATCGGACCTTCTCGATCGAGGTCGATTGGAGTAGCTTAGCGGTGGCCGACGGCGGCGGGAGGTTGTCGGCGACTTGGCCGTAGTTTACGCCGATGAATGATTGAGATCCTGCAAAAAACGGTTGAAATTGACTGATAGTTCTAAAATAATCAAAACAAATGATTAATGAAACTAAAACTTTTATTTAAGCTTTAACAAGTTTAACGTTTCAATATCTTTCTTAAACTTTCCCATCATTTTCTTGGCAACCAAACAGAGCAGTTGTCTTTCTTTCTTTCTTTCTTTCTCTGTCGTCCGGTCTGCCCAAACAAAAAACCGAACCCAAGGAAAACCATTGCATAAAAATAATTGACCAGTAACTCTATACTGCCTCTGTCTATTCCAGGAAAAAAAAAAAAGTAAAGAAAACAGGGAAACCTCCATAGAAAATGTAATACCCAAGAAAAAAAAAATTGAAATTCAAAACAAAACCCTAATTTCTGTAAGAACTTACTAGCGAGGTTAAGGGTCAGCAAGAGGCTAACGAGGAAGAAAGCTGTAGTATGAGGAAGCATAATCGCCATGGCCGGCGAACCAAGAAAGTCACTCTCTCTCTCTCTCTCTCTCTCTCTATCTCCGTTTCGTGTCTGTCAGAGTTTGGGCTGTGCAAGAAATATAGAGGGGGAAAAGCCAAGAGACAGGGGGGCAAAACCGTAAAGTTAACTTTCCATGGGCTTTGTATTGGTATTAACTTTATAAAAAGTCGAAAAGCAGTGACAAATTCCACCGCTTTATATGGAGTATGTATGAAAACTTGAAGCTGTAAGTATTGGCGTGGATGCGACGCGTAGTGTTTTTTCGCTTCTCTAACGCCAACAACCAATCAAAATTCAGAAAAAAAGTAAAGGGAATTAACTTCGTTTTGCTGCTTCGTGTAAGGAAAAGCCAGAGACTTTGGGAGAGTTATAATATAGAGTGGGAAAGTTGCTTTAATATCAGAACGACAGAACTCGATCAAAGTCCTATTTTTCAATATTGACGTAAATGCCCCTGCATTATGACCGTTGCAAGCCGTTGCGGACTTCGGATGAAGACGAATTGATGAGCTGTCGGTTAGAGGCATTATTTGGCACGTGAGCCGTATCTAGTGATTTGGGTTCTTTTGGGATCCGATGTCTCTAGCCCAGGCCGGGAGCCCTCTTATGAGTTCTGACTTCCATGTCACTGAAAACCAAAACGCATACCTTTACGACTATTTCCACTCTTTTTTTCTTTTTTCCTCATATTTTTGGTGGGGTTTTTTTTTAATAGAAAAGTATATATTATATAATGGTATCAAGAATGTAGACTCTAGTTCGAATCTAGTTCATGTTTTAAAAAAATAAACCTATAAGTTCTAGCAGTCAATGTATAGGCCAAACCACAAGATTTTTTACTTACCAACTAAGAAACAAACAGCATCCCTTTTGGTTGCAGAACGTGAAAACATTTCTAGCACAAACAAAAAGCATTTAGGCAATAGGCAATACATAAAGCAAAGCATTTTGAACGCCAGCACGCTGTTAAAAATAAAAAATAAAAAAACAAAAGCTTCTCAAATAATTGTAGAATATTGGTTACTTTGATAAATAAGCGCATAAAGTCGGACAAACTTTAGGGTATTGTGGCTTGTGGGTATAATTGATTAACTGGTGCACACGCAATCTTTCAAAATTAATAACAATTTAAAAAGGAGATTTTAAGATGTTACGTCGAATTTTTAACTTTCTAACCTGGCTACTCATTTCTAGCATTAAACTATCTAGCTCCTGGTCCTGGAGCACATAGTAGTCATAATAAGATAATTTGTACAAAGCAGACACTTTAAAAGCCCCCAAGCGGGGTACTTCAATCTATATATTCATCCCCATAAATCCTCACTTTTTGATACTCTATTTGATTATTTAAAAGAAATCATTTATTTATAGCGCCCCCAAACCCCCCAAAAAAATCTATATTTGACTCCTGTGCTAACTGCAAAGCACAAGAGCCTACCTTTAGACCAACAACGCTTAAGAAAACTCGGGGATCATTATTGCCTTCACACTACAGTCTCTAACTTTTGGACCAATTCCACATGCTTAAGAAAACTTGGAGATCACGATTATGGCCCTCACATATTACCATCTCGATTCTCGGGCTTTTGGACTAAACAAGCTTAAGAAAACTCGGAGACATTATTGTCTTTAAGATTAGGAATTTAGGCCCTTATGCGGTGGCAGACGCGGACGCACAACACAGCTAGGCAAGTACCTCCTCAAATTTTGTTTTGTTTTTGTTTTTTTTTGTTGTGATTTTTCAATTAATTTTTTGAAAATTTATAGATATGCCCTTACTTTAATTTTGCACTTATTTAGTTACCCATAATTTAGGTAATTGGCAGCAAAAATCCTTAAATCTTAGTATTTCTTTACATTTGGGTTCTAAATCTTTATTTTTTAACATTTAAATCATCAATCTCTCATTTGACTTGTAGTTTTTATATTTTAATTTTGTACAAAATTTTATGTTATGCCATCCTGAAAAACAATCTTGGATCCTTTGGGTCTGCCACTGTCCTTATGCGTTAATTTTTTATTAATTTTTGATTTTTAACAAATCTATCGAAACTACTATAAGTACGCATCTTTTCGAACGAAGTCGGACCAGTTTTGTATAAGTACTGTATTAGCTCCGTGATTCCCTAAAGCCCTTTTTCATTCAATGTATATATGTGCCTGCTTTATTCCACATTGAGAATATCATGGGCAACTATGGATTCAAAAGTATACAAATAAAATACAGAAGAAGTCCAAACTTTTAATAGATTGCTTGCCAATGTTGCATTTCGAAACACGGTTATGTACAAAGTAAGTGGTGGGTCCTGTGAGTTTATAACTTGTTTATTATTATTATTATTATTATTTTTTTTCGCGTTCGCCAATTGTTTCAATGTGCGGAAAAAAAAATGGTAAGCGAAACAGAGCCTATGATGAATTAATTCTTGCGGCGTCTGAAGCAATTAGTCACTGCAAGACTTTGAGAAGTCTACATAAATCCCCATATTAGGAGCTGGTGGCCTTTTGCATTTTTTTTTCATGTAAACAGGTTTTTTTTGAACACGTATAATCGTGAAGTGTCAAATAGATAAGTAATTAGCATAGTATTTTTCCAAGTCCAAGCAAAGAAAACTATAGTAGAGAATACATATCACTTTGCTTATGTTTTGAATACTTGAAATAAGTTTCTTTCACAAAGCAAAAGAGAACGAACATTCAAATTTTTTTTTTTTCCATTCAAAATACATATATGACTTGGGGGGGAAAAATGTTCTAATCAAACATTACCTTAGTCCTTTTCTTTTTCTTTTTTTCAAACCGATATAGGCTACAAAAATAAACCAAACTATGTAGTATTTTCTTCTAGTCTTCTTAATTTGTTTTATATAACTATGAAAAGCTCATCTGTAAGATCAGATCACCTGTGATATCGTCCAAGAGTCCATTGAGCAAATGTTTCTCAACATCCCTAACAACCTCATCAATTTCGATGAATGCAAACATGCCCTCATTCCAACCCAAATCCCACATGCAATTCACGTGCGGGTCTTTGTTATAAACATCGCTTTCCAACATCCTAGGCAGATACTCATGATCAGCTTCGCAATCCACTGCCCCGTTCCTACCGTAGGATCTCAATTTGTCAAAGTCCTTAGTCAACTGTTTGACCAGCCCATCGAAGGTTGTTATCCTAATGAAACTTATGGCAATATTCACACAAGGATGAAGGGCCAGCTCTTGTTTCCTCCCGTTTCTTCTCATCAATTCATAGCCACAGTCTAATGTGAGCTTTCTATCTTCATTGTGATATTGATGGTCATGGTCATGGTCATGGTCATGACCACCAGCGTTGAGAACGTCAATGGGGATATCGAGTTTGAAGAGGGCCTCCGCTGTGTTAAGGAACAGTTGGCTCCTAATGAGTATCTGCTTGAGGTGGTTTTCAGTTTCTGTAAGCGGCTCCTCCAATATTTGTTCGCTTGGTTTGATGTTTTCGATGGTTTTCTCTTGCTTCAATTGTGGTTCGAAGGAGATTTCCTTGGTTTCTTCATTATGGGGTCCTGAAATTTGATGACCAGGAATATTGATTTGTCTAAGGTTACATGTTTCTAGATGAATAAAGAAAAGAAACGACAATATCTCGAAAAAACGACATCAACTAAGAACAGTTACAAAACCCTTAACGGCAACATCTATATCAACGTACGTTTGAAAAACGACAGCATCAGGAAAATAATGCAATTCTAATAGGAAACGACCTTTCATTTCCAAACTACAGTATTCCCTGAAAACGACAACAAATATACAATAACTAAAAAACTACAAGATTTAAGTAAAACAATAGGATCCATGAAAACGTCACTATTTTTATAAGAACGACATTGTTTTAGCAAAAACACCAACACTCCAGGGAAAATGATAAACGTATGAAAGTGCGATTTTTTAAAAACGCCAGTATCCAGAAATTAACACTAATTTTCTTGAAAAAGATATTAGGCTTTACAAGCTAATAATATTTATAGAAAATGACAATATAAAAAAACGACGATATATTACAATATAGAAACACAAATCTTTGAACAGCGACATTAATAATATTCAATTGTGAAATAAATACGACATTCATAATAGTTTGAAAATGACATTATATAAAAACGACAAAAATTAAAGAAAAACGACAATCTTGAAAGTAATACTACTCCGGTATCACAAAAACAACATAATATATTTAAAACGCATCCAAGAAAAAAGAAAAGACACAGTTCAAATTTAAATTTAAATGTGTTCTTTGACATTTGCAGGACGAGAGCAATGGGAAGCAAAGATTGTACTTACCAATAACTTCGTTTGGAACATCTCCGCCGGACTGGGCCTCTTGATCTTCACAAAAAGGTGCTTGATCTTCTTGAGTAATAGGTATCACGATTTGGCACTGTATGAAAACCAACAATATCATTTCGTTACTTTGTACGGCAGGCAATCCTATAATATCCAAACTCTTTCGTAGATTAAAGCAGTTGCAGGAAAATGTAGTTTGAATAAAACATCGAGGCATAATTCACATTCGATATGTTATATAATTATTTAAGCTCAGTAAAAATGCACTTACGCTCTCATTTAAAGCTGGAGCTTCTGGCTCTCTCAAGCATTTATGGTCATCTTCGTTTGAAGTATCCAGGGTGTAAGCGTTGTCAACTTCCTCTTTAAGCAATTCTTGGGCCAAATCCGTCGGTTGTTTGGTTGCCATTATTCTGTTGGACTTGATCATTCGTGGTTCTGCTTCTTCTGGTCTTATATCTCTAAGTTTTTCAACCCTTTTGGATTTCACTTCCTTCAAAATTGAAGTCTGATGTCTAGGGGCCCTTGCCATGTTGCTCAAGGTCCCGTTTCTTCTGGAGACTACTTCATCGATTCTTCGAGGGGACTCGCTTTTATGCACTCTTGCAATTTTTGCTCTCTGTATGATTGGTACATGAACAGCTTTCTCATCCATAACTGGCGGAATGCGAGGCTTTTCTTTTATTGATTCGGGTTCCTGTACTCCTGGGGACAAACTTTGATCTGGGTTTGAATTGTTCGAATCTTTATCAAAGTTCGATTCAGCTGAATTTCTTTCTCTGACCAAATCATCATCCTGAACCCTGCCATTTGGACGCCGCTCAGTTTGGATTGCATTACTAGCCTTTTTCACACTTCTCTTATTCATCTTTTCTTGGTTCGAGTGTGTCTGTTTTTGTTGCAAATTTATTCCGTCACGGACGGGTTTCGATGAACTCTTGGACATAATTTCACTTCCCTTTTGTTTTCTTGCCTGTGAAACTTGTTTTCCACCTTGTTCCCTCTCTTCTGATACTAATTTTCTAGGCATAAGGGGCTGTTGGGTTTCTAGATTGCTCTGTGGCTTCCTTTGACTGCTTGAGGACTGTTTCTTATTATCCATTCGACTTGGATTGTTCTGTTTGGGTTGAACTACTACATTTTGTTGCTCATCCCTCCTTGTCATGGCCTTTTCCGATCTCGTCACTGATTTGCTCGCTTGCGAATTTTCCCATGTCGATTGTTCATCGTCAATAACCACTTCAAAGTTGACATGGGCAGGCATGCTTTTTTCTTTGTACTGCACAAATGAAGTGATCTGAGAAACTGGATTCTTACTAACTTCTACCACTTTTTGTTTTTTGGGTGGTACTAGATTCTCAGGGCCTTTAGCCTTGTGTCCAACAATCTTGGTGGTTTCTTCTCGTGTCGCTCTCCGAGAAGTCTCTCTTTCATCTTTTGGTTTGGAACTGAAGATTTTCTGTGTGGTAGAAGTCGAATTCTCACTTTCAGGAAGCTTATCTAACCCCATAAGTTTCGCGATCACGTTGGGAATCCTCGCCTTCTCTGATTTAGAATCCGACGGACTCGGTTGATTCTTCCGTTCTGATAATGTGGAAAGACTTCTGGCGTTGGAGCCATAACTGATTGATCGGCTGTGGGAACTTGATCTTGGGGCAGCCACCAATTGACTGTCATGGTTGAAGTTATTATATTGTTCTGTTGAGTTAGTCAGAGCTGGCAGCCTCTGCTTATGGCCGGTTCTTCCAAACTCCTGGATGCTCTTTCTTGAGGGCTTGTCAAAGGAGAATCTAGGAAGGTCTAATTTCCATTCCTCGGCTATATTCGCTATACCTTCGTCGTCGTCTTCCTCGCCTTCCTCGAGCAATTTGATTCTGTTCTTTTTCTTCTGTGGGCTAACCATGTACTCTGAAGCTTCCTGCAAGTTGACAAGCATCTTCAATGAGTTCTCCAAATCTATGGCGCCTTTGAGTAGTTCCTTTCCTATTTCGATCGAGTACCGATCAAAGTTGAGGCCGTTGGAGCAGGCTCTAAGGATTTGATTCAACTTCATTGCCCCTTTTGATATTTCTTCAATTTGGATAGGAGAAAAGGCAGGGAAGTGGCTAGTTGAAGGCCGGTGCCTATCTGCACTGCTTACTGATCTCCTTCCCATTTGCTGTAGAAATCCCAGCATTGAACTTCTTGTGGATGAATCTGTTCTTCCTAGTTTTCCGGCATTTTCGATTGCGAATGTCAAAGCCATAGAAAGATCTCCAAATTGCTCTGAGCCTTGGCCTCTTCCGTAAGACACAATCTGTTTTGATGCTTCTCCACCGAAGGATGATCTACTGCTTCCAGTAGACTTGTACCGGGCATTTCCAGTTCTGGAACCAATCTACACCAAGTAAATTGAGATTTTAAGCCAAGTAAAGTTCATTTCATTTTTTTCAGCTAATGAAAGATAAAGTTAATTTCAAGTTTAATTGCTCACCATTTCGTTTGTTCTTACATCTTTGGATCCCCTATAGTTTTGTTTGGCGTAAGAATAGGCATCTGTACAAAAGTAGCTCACGGTCATGATGGACATGGACCAAGAAAATAATCAATTAAAAGTGAACCCTTTACCTATTGAAGCGTTACCATTTATGCAGGTACATGATTGTGTGCAAGTTACCAAGCACATATAATTGTACTGAAGAAATTAAGCTCCTTCTTTATGTAACAGGAGGATATATATATATATATATATATATATATATATATATATATATATATATATATATATATATATATATATATATATATGGGGCACCAATCCAGTAGGTATTTTTTTTTTTTACTTATGTATTGGTATCAATCTAGTTAATGAATTTTTTTTTTTTTTTGCACATTTTTTTATATTAAAAAATAAGAGAGAGAAATAACATTAATAATGCACATCATTATAGCCGTTGGATCACCATTAGATGATATGATTCAACCTATATATATATAATTACCATAGCTAAATATAAATTCACATATGCAGTTACATGTTGGTTATTTATTTATTTTTTGGTTGGATTAGAGGAAGAACTGGTGAACAAAAATAATTAAAATTTTGGTTTATGGTCACTGGTCTTCTTTATTATCTTCCAATCTATCCATGTTAAATGCATACTTAATGTCAGTACGTCAGTCATAATATACCCCCGAACTAATTAATTCCACATCCAATTATAGTAATAAATACTTAAAAGAACTGATAAACATTATATATATATATATATATATATATATATATATATGTTTTTTTTTTCCAGGTATATATGAGATTGAATAATGATTCTTATAACTTACAAGCTTCTTTCAGAATCTTATGGTGCTTATTGCTTTTGGGTAATATTGCTTGCATGCACTAACCAAGAATCACGATCCGAAAAAAAGGCTCACCATTAAGTACTATAGCGGGTATTTGATAGCTTGGTTTTGAAGTAACCAGACTTTCTCACACCCAGAAGATTATACTAAAAACACATTAGCTCCTTGGACTTGAACACTAAAGAATTTTCGAAAGGTCGTGACTCATGACCAATTCAAACATGAACACAAAATATGGATAATGTAAGTATGTATAATATTTGCCATGCAATGTAAATAAAATAATATTGAATGGTAAATTATTAATTACTTACCTATGATAGCCATTGAATTGGAACGGTTTGAGCTCTGTGATGAAGCAGCCATTCGCTCCTTTCGGAGACGAAGATCATCCAAGAGCTTCTGAGCAAAATCCGATCTCTTTGCCATGATCACCACCGTCTGATCAGTTTCTGATCAACCACAAAATACAATATCCTTTCAGCTACAAAATGGCCACGTTTAGTTTTAGTCTGTCGGCATTTTTCTTACTACAGATAAACAAAATAACAAAACAAAGAGAAAGAAAGATGAATGCTCTGTTTTCTCTTGCAGGTAGAGGGATTCTTTCAGAGTTCGGTGAGTTGGGAAGTCCATTCCAAAGTAATAAATGGGGTAATTTTTTTTTTTCGTTTTCTTTTAAAATTTTTCCTTTTTTTGAAAAAAATAAATAAATAAATAAATAATTGTGACTAGTTTGACGTGAACGTTAGCTCTCTTGCATCTGACATCTGAATGGTTGCTGACTTTTTTTCTAATCTAAGCAATAGCAAAGATTTCAAAGGCCTTCACTTACAAGTATCCCTTTTTGTCTCTCTTTTCTTTATCAACCATATGCTTCTTCCTCTTCATCTCTCTCTATAATGATTCATTTTAATAGGCTTTTGAAGTTGACAGGTAATTGTATAATTATATCTTTATAAAAGGAAAAGAATCTAATATTTGGGATTTGAGTGCATAATAATGACATTTGCGTATCTTTTTGTTTTTTAATTTTTATCTTAGTGGGTAAAGTATCTTTCGAGTTGTTGGTAATATGATCAAGAAACGCATCACTTATAACGCGGACATTCTCTTCTATAGTATAAGAAAAGGCAATTGTTGAACTAGTGAACTCTACCTTCTACCAGAGATTAATAAGAACTGGGATAAACAGAAATTAGTAAAAAATAAAAGTCAACCAACAAAAATAAGAACATACATACGACCCACCAGGAAACCTCATGAAACACACACTTTAATTTTATGTTTTCCACCTAGCCCATGAAGACCTCATATGAACTTTCGGATTCGTTTTTTGACTCGTGAATGAAGAGCAAATGGGCTGAGTTTGAGACATTGAGAATGGCCACATTTAATATAAAATAAATAATTATGGAATGTGGTACACGAAAAAAATATAATATAATATAATAATCAGTTAGTGTATGAGTGATTATTGATAAAATAGTGACTTAAAAGTTTTTAAAGTTTTTCAACTATTAAATATATATCTGTTGATTTGTTAGCTTTTGTGATCGATATGCTAACAATACAATATTGATCCTATACCAAAACTTCGAAAATACAAGATAATGATTATTTTAGTTCAGATTGTGATTTAATTGGACCAAGTGGTTCCCTATGTTTCACATCCTCAACCACCTACATGTATTAACCAAACGAAATGGTGTTTGTATAAAACAAATGAAATGTTAAAACATAAAATATTCAGGAAAAATCAATTAAGGCTTGTTTAGTTGGTCTAGAATTTTTGGGAGTATATGTGAGTGTATAGGAAGAGAGGGGTTCAAATTCTAGTTAGACCAATTTATGTATTAATTTCATAATAAAAAAAATTTAATAAAATAATCAGGAAAGGGAGAAAAAAAACAGAAAAAAAGTATTCCCAATACTCTGGTATCTAATAATATTAGCAAGGAACGTTGTTGCTCATAATATGTGTACACAAAAACTTTATTTTCGAGAAAATTACACGACAATTATTTTTTGTTTATTTAATTTGAAAATTTTTTATCATTTTATTTAATTGATTTAATTAGTACATAACACATACTTGAGTAAAAAATTTTCAATTTACAAAGTTCATTGTCTAAAAGTATACTTTATCAAATCATGACAAGTAGCACCCAAAAAATGAGACAAAATAACCATAATCATCCAATATAACAAATTAAACATCTAAAAATAAAAATAGGCAAACAACTCAAGTGCAAATATACTAAAACACACTCGCATAAATAAAGAAGAGACTAATTCAAAAAATAATTATCACCAGTGGTGGTGGCATTACGGCAAGAGTGCCTACCTGGAGCTGTCATTCTTCTATCAGATTAGGGGTTCTCCATGAAGGCATGTAAGATTGGATTTGGCACTCTAAGAGTAGCCACTAATGAGTGGACCCTGTGAATAAGACACCCTTATCTTACTAGTTGACAAAGACATGAGAATCGAACTTTGATTGAATAATTTAAGGGAATGAAGGCGAAATTTACAAGGGGAGAGGAAATGATGACTGATAATGAGTGTATATTTTACTCACAAATCAAGTATTCTCCAAGTTCAAATAATTGTAAGTTCTCAAGTATTTGTGTTGTTTTAATATTATTTTGTGTTTTTATTGTAAAAAATAAGAAATTAAGGCTTAATGTACATTTGGAACTAAAAAAGAAAAGTTTATGAAGCCATTAATAGCCGAAACGAGGCCTGAAGCATCGAAGAGAGCTAAAAAGCTCAACTGGATCAACAGCTAGGCGCCGCGGTGCCCAGACTCCAGAGCATTGGTGCCGCGGTACCCAGAAAGTGGCACCGCGGTGCCTCAGCACTAGAAACACTGGCGCCACGGTGCCAGAATGGGCCACGGTGCTAGTTTATTTTTTAGCATGCGCACAAGCCGCGTTTTTTCTATTTTGCAGCCACATGTCCACTCATTTTTGGTATAATTTAAGGGCCATTTTTGGCCCTTGATCTAACACCAATAGATTGTCAGATTTCTTCCTTTCTTAGGTTATTTTAGTACCCTTTAAATACACATTTTAGCCTCTATTTCAAGGGGTGGAGAGTTAGAGAGGAGGCACATCTTTAAGAGCTGAAAAATCCTAGAGAGAAAGAGCTTTAGAGCTGAAATTTGGAGAGGATACTTGAGATAGATACTTGAAGAATTAAAGGCTCGAAGTTCTATCTCTACAAAAGAGTTTTCTCTTCCTCTTTCTTACCCTAATCTCACTTGAATTTTGTATTGGGCATATTGTATAATTTGTTTGGAATTATGAAATTCTTTATAAGATTAGCCATGGATTCTACTATACTTAGATTGATTCTCTATCTTAGAATTTGATATACCATTTTTATACTTTATTTTGAATATTTTGTTAATTGTTGGCTTATTTTCTATTGTCAATTCATTTATGTTTCTCCTTGCTTATTGTCTCTAATTTATGTGGCCAATGAATTAGTTGAACTTAAGTCGTGATTTTGTTACTCGAGAAAGTTGATTTTATAAACCGGAATTGAGAAACATAGTCTAGGTTGTTATGAGACCAAGAAAAGATCAACACCTAGATAATCAAATTAGGAAGTTCTTAAAAGCTAAAACTTAATGAGTTCTTAGAGAACTGGATTAGATAGAGATATCAACTTAGGTACTTAGGCACATTGTCTCATTCGGTACTCGAGAAAGAGAATGAGGTTAGATTAGGTCTCTTGATTAGTAAATTTAATAGAATTAGGCTAGTAATTACTTAATTTGACGAATTTTGGAGTAATTAGGAGAAAATATGTCCTTAGTACATTAGTATGTAGTAATTTCTATATTTTATTTACACTTTATTCTTTTTATCTTTATTTTTATTCATTTTATTTTAAATTCATTTAGTTTTGATGTCTAGATAAAATTAGGTTATGATAATTTTGGTACTTAACAACTAATCTAAAATCCAATCTCTGAGGAATCGACTATTCTTGCCACTTTACTAGTTATTTTTTAGGTTTTACTAGACTTGCTAGGTTAGTTAATAGGAGGTAATTATAAATATTAATTTGGTATTTAAGAATTTATTTCCAATGACTAAATCGTTCATTATCAACTGCTAACCACACTACTAGTTTTACTTCTAGGTTTTTTTTAAGACATTTAAAAATATAGAGAAACATTCCCTTTCCCTCTAAGAATATAATTTGACAAAAACCTTTGCAAGGATGAGTTTTTTATATTTAAGTCACATTTTATTATGTGAATTCAATTAAAATTTTATAAATTTATTAAATTTTTCTCTGAACTAAAATTAGCAAACACCCTAACTCAATTGATGGAACTTAGCTTGAAAATGTAATGAGATAGATTATGATAAGTAATTTTTTTAATTTTAATTTACATAATAGCATATATATTTATAACAATATATAGAATACATTTACAGATCCACCTAGATATTGTAATATATAATTTTAAGTAAAAAATTACATAATAACATAATAAGCTTCATATTAAAAGAATCAAACTAATCAAGATCATATATGGATATGGGCCTACGGGTATAATGAATGGATTGTTTTCATGCACCATTCGCCACATGCGCATGCTCTCATATCTTTAACTCAATGGCTTAACATGATATGTGTCACAGGGGTCACGCCTTTTATGTGAACACGCCCCGTGCAGTGCTCGGCACCCCGGGCCATCCTGCTTACCGACAACATGCATATAATTAACATCGGCTGGTTTCGCCCTCCCTTGAGCTCATCAGGGGAACGGCTCTAGCTCCCGACTAGTATGTGTAGAGGTAGCCTAGCTCCATATAGATAATCCCATAGATCTCCCGCATGCATCTCTATAGTCTTTCCGCCTAGTTAATAATGCCTACGCACAGTTTGTCTCGCCTATCACCTTGTAGGGGGTTACAAACCCTCCCCCGCCAAAAAACATGCATGCCCTCGTGCATGAAACCATCATGCTGAAATGCTCCACCTTGCCTACCCTTTCACTCGGTGTACACACTCATGTGCAAGGGAATGCATCAATGCTGGCACTTGGCATAGACGCAGTTTCCCTACTGCATTATATTTCGTTATGGCCTTAGTGAGGTTTGGTTGCCTCTTGATGATCTTCATCCCATAGAACATAAAAATATGCCTCGCCATATCTGTTGCCTTGGCTCTGATACATTTTGTCACAGGAATCATGCCCTCTATGTGAACATGCCCTGTGTGGTGCCTGACCCCCCGGGCTAGCCTGCTCACCGACAACACACATATAGGCAGCATCGACTGGTTTCGCCTTGCTTTGGGCTCATTAAGGGAACGGCTCTAGCTCTCGACCAGTTTGTGTAGGGATGGCCTAGCCCTATATAAATAATCCCATAGATCTCCCACACGTACCTCCGGAGTCTTCCCGCCCGGTCAATAATGCCTATGCGCAGTTTGTCTCGCCTATCACCTGGTAGAGGGTTACAAGATGTCACTTTCGTCTATTTTTTTTTTTTTTAAGGTTAATCGCATATTTGGTCCTATAACTATTACTTGAATTCTATTTGCCCTTAAACTTCAGAACATCTCTACCTGATGGTGTTAAATGTGAAATAGAAAATTCTGGTGCCTAAATAAGAATGTTTAGAAATTTGCCAACCAAAATAGGATTCGAATAACAATTTAAGGGTCGAATATAGGATTAACCCTTATTTCTTAGGTGTTATTCATTTGTTTTAGATTTAAAACAAAATAAATTACAATTCAAAAGAATACTAGTTACATCAACAATGAGTAGAGAATATTTTATGATCCTTGTGCATTAGTACATTATGAAGAACCCAACTGTTTTACGGCTTGTGTAAATCGTGTGTCGGTTATGTTTTTGTTTTCCATAATGCTACATTGACCCACCATATTGCTCTGACCCAACAAGATGAAGATATGCTTATTTGGGTTGTCGATTTTTAGGTTTTGACTATCTGAAAGTGAAACAATACGAACTCGGATTTGTGATTTCTGAACTCGTGTTAAGAAAAAAAGAAGCAACCATTATTCAGAACTTTTTATCCTCAATCTGTCAGCCTCGACTTCCTCTGTTGTTCTCGAACGACTAGTATCGATTCGTCGACCTTGACTTCCTTTGCCAGCGTTGTCTCTATGAGCCTCCGCCAGCATCATTGCCGTCAACCTCATCCTAGGCTGTCGGTATCTCTCTCTCTCTCTCTTATGTACTCAGTTTTGATATATATAGCTTAGATCTAAAACCATTGATCTGAATAATTTGATTAAATGCTTAATGCAATTTTCAGATTTGGGACTTTTTTTTGAAAATTCTTTTCTTGGAAAAATACGTATGGATATATTGTTTAAATTATGGATTACAAGGTTTGGTTGCTACATGTTATGATTTTACATATTGTTTTTTGTGGTGTTAATTATCCGTCCGTTTGGTTACTGAAGAAATTTCGGAATATTGTGAAAAAATTATGGAATTTTAAATCAAATCTTCTGTTTAGTTGCTGAGAAACTAGTGTTGATTAAGCATTATGTGCATTTTGAGGTTGTGATCGGATCTATTCATTAAAATAAATCAATTCAATTCATTTCTTATGTACCCATAGGTGCTATATTGGATTTGAATAAGATTTCGGATCAATCTATATTGATTGACTGCCTCCATTATGTTGTTGCTAGCAAATACCATCATTTTTGGTTTTAGATCTTCTAAATCATCACAGCAAGTGGTCCGAACACCTTTTTTTTTCTTTCCGATCCTTCGATAAAAAGAATCATTTTCTTCATAAAAAATGGAAGGTAGGATTAATAAATATTTCTTTTTCGATTCATCTCTGGAGTTGAATACCTCATTCAAAAATTATTTTTGATCAACTAACATTTCTCAAATTTGAAAAAAATTCAGAAAAAATAGTTTGATCCTCTTATTTTTATTTCTCAAACCGAGAGATCCATGAATCGGGATCCTAATGCATACAAATGGTCCAATGGGAGCAAGAATTTACAGGAACATTTGGAGTATTTCATTTTTGAGCAAAAGAGCTATTTTCATTTTCAAGTAGTGTTCGATCGATTACGTATTAATCAATATTCGATTGATTGGTCTGAGGTTATCGACAAAAAAGATTTGTCTAAGTCACTTCTTTTCTTTTTGTCCAAGTTTTTTCTCTTTTTGTCTAACTCACTTCCTTTTTTCTTTGTGAGTTTCGGAAATATCCCCATTCATAGGTTCGAGATCCACATCTATGAATTGAAAGGTCCGAATGATCAACTCTGCTGTTTTATGTTTTATCATTCTCCATAAGGGTGAGCACAGTGTGGGTTGGGTAGTATAATATCTAAATTCTTAACCAACCTACAAAGTATAGTAGAAGAAAATCTTAACTACTGTGGTTAAAAAAAATCTATTAATCACACCAAACCACACCACATTATGCGGTTTAGTGTGGTGCGGTTTATACGGTTTGGGCCTTTGATATGGGCCTCAACAAAATTGGGCCAAGTTAAGAAAATAATCTTAAAAAAGCTATTACTACTAAAATAAAATCATTTAAAAATTAACACAAATATAAAATATTTAAGAAAGTTATACATTCACATATTCATCCTTGTCTAAGCAGTATCTTAATAAGACACAATATTACAACCTAATCAAAATATAGTAAAGCACAAATGTCTAAAGTTCAAAAATTTAAACATCCTTCTGAGTAATAAACAACAAAGTTGAAACTTAAATTATTAGTAAGTCCTTGTTTGTTTGACTTTCTCCAAAACTCTTCAAATTTCATTCACAACTTATTCCAAGAAAATTTAGATTTTAGATTTTAATATATTATATATGTGAATTTATGTATTATATATATTTTTTAAATTGGATGTACATGTATACGTGGTGCGGTGCGATATATTGCAGAAATAGAAATCTTATTTCGTATTCCACACTACACCGCAGTAGTAGAGAAAAACTAGACCCTAAACCATACCACGAAATAAAATAACCACACCACGCCGCGCGGTGTGGTTTGATTTGGGTGGTTTGTGCGATTAAGTAGAAATCTGCTCATCTCTAATTCTCCATAAGGAAACATTGACGACGAACGAGATCAAGAGTTAATCCATTGTCTGCTTTCCTAAAATCATTAAGAATAATGACAAATATATTGTCTCCTTTTTGTGGAGTTTATTGTCTTCCCTTGTTGGGAGCTTATTGGGCCTATTTGGCTTAGCTTTTGGAAGCTACTTTTTGGCTTTCTGAGTCTAGAAACAGTCTCTGAGCCATTTGGGTAAAATATCAAAAGAGTTTTTGAGCTTTGAAAGCTCTTCCAGTAGATACCAGACTTATGTGGCTTCTTTATGAAGAGTTTTGAAGAATATATGGATTTTTTTTTTCAGTTGTAATGAAAATTTACATTTTTATATTTAGCCTTATTTTAATAAATGATAAAAAAATGTCATTTAGATCCTCAAATCAAAATTTCAAATATATCATCCAAATAGTATACTAAAAACTATGCCTTTAAAATCTGTTCTTCTACTACATAAAAGTAAAAGTACAAACTATTCCAAACGGGCCCATTGTCTCCCTCTTGTAGATTATATCTCTCTATGTTAATTTTTCTCAATACAGATTGCTAATGAGAAGACCAAAGGAGGGGAGACTTGTAGATCTCTCCCTTTGGTAGGTAACTAAAAATTATGTATATACATAAAGGAATTCATCTATGATGTCTATGGCTGCTTTTTGAAGCATAAAAGGTTTATATTTAGGTTCTTCTATAGGTCAAGGATGTTGACCATAAATCTCCAATTTTCTGGAGTCAGATCCATTGACGGTGTTTGTTACTCTTAGGTCCATTTTTTGTTTTTCTTTTGTTTTTTTCTCCTATATTTTTTGTTTTTTTTTTTCTTTGTTTTGTAGTCAACTGGTTATATTTTATTTGATTAGGATATTCTTTGGATCTATTAGAGGATTTTTATTTCTAAATTCAATCTGTTATTGTAAAAATAATTTTTCTATGACAGATATGTTATATAAAAAAAATGCTAGTTAATTGTTCACTTGTAAAATCTAAAACTTAAAAGGATTATGTCAGGAATAAAAAACCACTGTGTTGAATCTTTTTGAAAAAAACACACACGTTTTGACCAATATTAAATAAAATATTTTATTCATATTTTTCAGTTAATTATAATTGATCCACGCATATGGTCAAAGTTAAAATTATTAAAGAATAATTTTTTAATTTTAAATTTAGATAATATAAATAAAATAATAAAAAAAGATTTTTTTTTTCGTAAATGCTGTCACAATTGGACTTCTAGAACGATACTATCCATTCATTGATCTACATAATTTGATTTTCGGCTATTTTTTTAGATGCTAATAACACTTTTAAAGAGTTAATACATTTTTTTTCAACAATTTTGAATTCCAATTTTTACTAAATGTGCAATTTCACTAAGATTTGATAGACAACAAGTAAAATGTTTATTTGATAATATTGATACGAATGAATAATTTTCTTTTCTTTTTCTTTTTTCTAAAAACGAAACATAGTGTATTTATTTTGAGTTTATTTTGATATATTACTTAAAAAGGAATGCTAAACATATTTTATTTCTCACATTTTTTTTTATACTCTCCAGTCTCACACGTGAATTCTATTATCCAGTTTAATATTTTAATAATGTAATAAATCATAGTGGAATCCGCATGTGAGAAAGTGCAAAAGAGAGTGCTGCTAGCATTCCTCATTACCCAAACTTATCAAAGGCGCTATCAATACTAGCCCTATTTTAAAGGATATGGTGAAAAATGGGACACTCCGTGATTCATTTACAAAAAGAAGACTTCTATTAACGAAATTTTTTGAAAAGGCAAAAATGCTCTTTCTTTCTACATTGATTCTTTCAGTTACGATTTCCACATGCTTAAATATCACAGGCAGTTTTTTGTTTTTTACAACTCAAAATTTCTCCAATTTTCATTTTAAAAAGAAAAACTATTTTTGATTTTTGCTTTCTTCCAGCTTTAGAGCTCTGTGACTTTCTTACCCATGGATTTCTAAGTTTCAGAGACTCATAATCTGAGGTACATTCCTTCTTCATTCTACTATTATGTGGTTGAAAAAGTGTTATTAAATTAAATTACACAAACTCTTAGATCTGGATTTGGACATGAGATAATTAATGATTTGAATTTGAATTTTTAGTGAATGAATTGTAAGTAAATTATTTTTGAATGAAATTGATATTGAAATTGCTATGGATTTTGGGTTTTCATTAACATAAAATACGCATTCCCTCTCTGTGAAATTACATGAGAATCAAGGGTTGAAGATGATGAATCGATGCGGGTCGAAAACTCTCGATTGTAATTGAGAAGAATACTGGAAAAGTGTTCTGTTTGGGTATTCGATTGCAGTCGAAAGTCTTCGACCCCCGTCGAAATCTATACTGAGAAGTCCATATTTATATTTGTGTTCTTGACTACGGTCGAACAAAAACGATCCCAGTCGAAATCGAAGTCGAAAAATTTTGACTAAGGGTCGAAATAAATCTAAAAGTTGTAAAAGCTACTTTAAAATATATTGAATCATTCTAATATTTTCAGGTATGTCTTCACTGGTTCGAATTGTTGTTTCTTTTGATGGAGATTGGAAAAAAACAGATCAAGACAATTGGAGGTTCACTAGTCTTAAGGCTAAAGGACTAATTGTGCAGAAAGAAATTACTTATGATGAACTGGTCAAAAAAGTTAGTGAGTTGCTTCAAGTTAATTGTGGTAGTTATAAAATGGATATGAAATTCATTGTTCCTGGGATGGTTTCTATGCCTATTGCACCTATTGAGATACAAAACGATGATGATGTTAGATTTTTTATATCAGAGAATTTAAGCAATGTAGATAACCGAACACCGCTTTGTGTCACTCTGGTTAGAATAAGCCCAGATTCAATCCAAGGTATGAGGGTTTATACCTGTAGAAGATATATACGTTACACCAAATTGGGCAATGAAGAGTTTGATGATCTAATGTGAAATCTGATCGCCTTCGTCGGAGAATATGGTGAAATCGAATTCGTCGGAAAATATGGTGAGAAATCACCTTCGTCGGAGGATATGGCGAGACCACCTTCACGGTAAAGACTTCACGACCATTCGTCTGAGCCTCCTGCGTTTCTTTGTCTCACCTTTTCTGTTTCTTGAACGAGGTTAGTTAGAGAAAAGGGTGTTTGGGATTTGGTAGAAAAAAATGGGTATCTAAGTAATTTCATAACAGCCACGTGGCAATAGGGATTACTTTTGATAAAACTTTTAGATCAGTCCTTTTTATCATTATAAGGTGCAACGGTACCCCGTGGGTGTAAATATCCCAATTTATCAAGTAAATATTATCTCGTACTAGAAATGTAAAGTGGGTCAGGTCGGGCCCGACCCACATTTGATAAATCCACACGGACTTTGTACCGGGCCTGGGCCCGGGTCGCCTAAAATGTGGGTCGGGCTAACCCCACCCATATTTTTATTAAGAGGCTCGACGCGATCCACAGGTCCCGCCCACATTTTTCACCGCCTAAGTGGGTCGATTTTACGTAGGCCTAAGTGGGTCGTGTTTATGCGGGTCGAATATGGGCCTAATTTTATTGTTGTTCTATGCTTTAAAATATCAATTATGTGTTTATATAAGCTAAATTATAGGCCTAAAACTCATTCATATTCTTTTCAAATTTGAATAAATTGAAAATAAACAAAATAAATAAATAAATAACATTAAAAACATATAAATGAAAATATTTAATTAAGATTTTTTAAAATTTTAATTAAGAAATATATTTAAAATTATATATAAAATGACTAAATGTGGGCCGAACCGGACTTATAGGTCAATTGTTGAGGCCCAACCCGATCCCTCCTATATGTAACGGGCCTACATTAATGTGGGACGAGCATGACCGATATCTTACTTTTTCTTCGAAATGTGGGCCGACCCACATTGACATCTCTATCTCGTACGTGTCATTAGTTCCACCATCCGAAACATTGCGACCAATAAAAAGATCTCATTCGTTAGGCAAACCAATCCAGAAACTTCTACGACGTTATCTTTGGCATCAAATAAATACACCGACTCTAATTGACGAAGTGAGTTGGCTCAAGTGGTAAGAGCACCCACTATCATAATCCTAGGTTCAATCACACCAAAATAGGTGTGAAAGCCTATTATCCCTAATAGGGTGAGACGAGAATTGAGTAATTTTATATATTTTCTTTTAATTTGTAATAAGCGAAACTTATTAATTAACTTGCACGTTTGGAAAAAAAAAAAAAAAATACACCGACTCTTATATGAAAAAGAAATACTTCAACAATAATAAATAATAAACAATTAGCCACCGACTCAATTTGATCGCGCAAATCCGACCGCTAATATTTCAAGCGACTAATTACAACCGCTGATCAGATCATGTTGACTCTATAAATAATCGCTCTCACCAAAGCCTAGAAATTGTTCTCTTCCTGCGTCGTTCCCCTTCTGGTTTGAACTTCTCCTTTGTTTGGGTAAAGTCTCCTTTCTTTCGTCTCCAATATATAAAATATCTTAGAATTGTCCTTATATTATTATTATTATTATTTTCAGTACCTCAAATTTTACTTTCCAGATGAATCGATTTGTTCGTAATTCTGTATTTTTTCCGCTCATGATTTTCATGGTGTATGATTCACTGTTTCGTATAGGACTTTTTCCTGGTTTGTCGATCCGTGCTTTGGATCTGTTGGGACTCTGTTCAGGCCTTTTCAGATTAGGGTGATGAAGGTCACTCACTCATGGAGGTATTCTTTATTTGCGGTTAGTAATTATTTTTTATTTGAATCGTTGCTATGCTTGATCGGGCTTTAAAATTTGGAAATCGGTGATCGATTTGTATACGAAAATTTGGAAGATTTTGGCGTAGATGTTAATGATTTGTGGGTTCTACATATGTAGCGGTATGAAAGCGAATATTGTATGATTTATGGATTCTAAGTTAAGACCTTTTTTTGTATTTTTTTGTTGTTGATATGATTTTTTTGATATTTTGTGATTTTCAGATTCTTTATCTTTATGTTCCTTCTGGCCAAGGAATGGTGATATGATGGCTCTTCAAGCTGTGGGTAGTCTTTTACCCATATAGCTTCTGGTCGATGGTGTTTTGTTGCGTTGAAGGCACATCATCATGCGACCGTTGATCTGCAGATTGGGTAGATTACTAGTATATGAGTTTGCGTTATGGTGTTGTCGTATCGTGTTTAGTCGTTTTATTAATTTACATGAGAAGGTATATATCTCATATACTGTTGTTCTCATCGACCTTTGCCATGACAGGTGCGCTTGCATGGCAGGTCACAAACATAATAAAATTTAATTTTTTTGGGTTTTCGCGGGGGAGATGGTACGGGATTATTATCACTATTTTCTTTGGCCCGGCTCTCCCCCCGCTTTGTGTGCGTGTGCGTGGCTCTCTCGCATTATATCTCCCTATCTCTATCTCTCTAGTTCTCAAATCTCCATGTTCAGTTCAACTCTCCGAACAGAACTTTCTTGAAGAACATGATACAACCGCAAGGAAGGTAACTTCTATTTTTAAGCACAATTTGAATCGACATTGAGGTATAATTTTCAGTGCCCTTTCGCAGGTGTTACTATAACCAAAGCAATTTCCTAATCAAGTAAACTGCTACTCTGGAATAGAATGCGTATTGGAAGAACCATTACGATCTACTTATTGAATAAGTATCTAGTATTGTATGACAACACGAATTTGCACATCGTTCGTTTGTTAGCATGAAATTCTGAATCATATAAGTACAAAAAAAACAATTAAGGCACTCTAGACACAATTTTTCATATAAGGATGCATTCTCTATTTAATCTTTTGCAATGGAGTAATTGTGGATTGACGTCTATAAATTGTAACAATGCATCATTTTCACGGCAATTATAAGCAACACACACTGGTTGTATTGGCATGTTAAATTTTGTATATATTACTTTGGCAACGTATCATTATGCATGTAATGATTGTTCATACGTTATTTTCTCTCCTGATAGTCTTGTTTATTATTTTCATCATTTTTTTTTTCGGGAATAGTTCTACCATTGCGTTTGTCGTAGTTTAGCATCTTTCCATTCAGTTCGGTTTGCATTTGAAGTTTGTAGGGCGTTGTGGTTGAATTGTATTAGATCTGTAAGTTTTTTTATGGTATGGGTGAAGAAGAGACATTTCATTGTTGGTTTTAGTTGTCTGCTCCTTTTAATGGAAAAATATGCGTAATTCATCGGCGATGGGGGTCCGATCTTTCATTCTGTTGCGGATTATGAAGACTGCTTTTCTTGGACGTTTAACATAGAGGCAAAGAATTGAGACATTTTTATATGGTGCAGATGATTGTTAGTCTGATTTCTTTTGTAAGTGTTTCTTCCGCCATTTGTACTCCATTTAATTCCATTATTGCAGGATTTTGCAAAGATTGCCAATTTCTTGGTTTGCCATGGCTATTGGTGGTTGTGTTATATGGTTCCTCTGTTTCCTATTCATAATTTCAAAGATTTTAATTTTAGTATACCTTTTTTTTCGGTGGAGATTTTTGGTGTACCCTTTTTTTTGCTAAATATATTTCCTTATTATGGTTGTTTCAGGATTTGTTTTGCTTTTAGTCCTAAAAACTACCCTTCAGACGCATTGGAATAAAAGGAATTGGTGATTTTTAAATGTTTCATTCCTATTGTTGGCTTGTACTATTCACATTGGGCGCATTTAGCACTCTAAATGTCTTGTGTGTGTAGCTGTAGATTAATTCTGAGCTCCCTTGAATAGTTGCGCGGCATGTAGAACCAACTTGCCTTGGTTGATGTTAAAAGCAGGTCACACTGAAGGTTGGGGTTAGTGGAATCAAAATTTTCAAACAAAATTTTGGTCAGTTGTTTTGGGTGGAACAAACTTGCCTGTTGATGCTAAAAGCGGGTCACACTGAAGTTTTATGATGAGCTAGAGGTTGGGGTTAGTGGAATCAAAATTTTCAAACGAAATTTAGTCGGTTGTTTTTGTTGGATATTGTACATATTCCATTAATTTGACTAGTGAAATTTGTACAATTTCCACGAGGTGAGTAATTGTTAGGATTTAGGAATTTTGTACTTTTCTAAAGGGATACTTCCACTTGAGACGATAGATTGTTAGGAATTTTTGTACTTTTCTAAAGAGAAACGTGAATAGTGAGGTCGTCTAGTGCCATTACCATTTTTGGAATAGGAATTTGCGACCAAATATTTTACCAAATTAAGGTGCAGAGAGATTTTTATAATCTAAGATATTGCACTAACCTAGGTATTAGGTTTGCAATGTTCCGAGTATATGTAATATGTTACTAAATATAGATTGGGAACAAAATTATGAATATAGATTGGAAAACCGTGTAAGAACCATTTTTTTTTTCGGAATTATAAAAAATTGTTTTCAGAAAGTAATTCTAAACATAGTCTGCTATAAACACTTAGGGCGCGTCTACAGTATGAGCGACCTTACGTAGGGTCCTGTTTATTCACCGTTGGATTAGATTCTCCACAGATTCCCGTTATTCCTCACAGATTTCCATGGCATGACCTTACGTAGGGATGTCCCTACCGTAGTCATCTCCAAACACTTAATGTTTGTTGTTGGCGATGGTTATGCAAAAACGGATTGTTGTAGAATAATAATATTTCTATAAAGACTGATCATTTGATGGTTTTACAGTATTCTTAGGCATTAAATGGTTTTACGGTATTGTTAGGCATTTCATGTTAGCCGACAATATTTCATTGCTATTATTGTTCAACCTTCTTATTCATAAGGCTGGCTATTTAATTTTTACATTTCATATGTGCAACTTTTTGTCTTTCTGAAAAACACAACTTTGTCATTTAAAATTTTTTAGATGTTACATTTTCATTTAGATGTAATATTTTTTCATTTCGACATTTTTTTCAGATGTTATGGAGTTTTTCAGAATTATATTGGCAGAAGTGACGATTCTGATTTCCTTCGTTCGTTGTAATCGTGCTATTTCTACATTGGGCTGTTATGCGTGCCTCGTGACACACACAATGGATCCATAAGCTCAAAATGGGAAAGAGCGGCCAAACCATTGAGTTTGGAGGGTTGGTGGTTCGAGTCCATCTGGATCCCTGGCTGTGTTCTCTCTAATCTAGAACGTCACCAGTTGATACAACCGAGCGTAGATAATTTTTTGTCGGCTTGAAATTGTTTGTACTTTCTGATGTTTAAAGGTGTCAATCAATGTGTTAGGTTTGTTTTCTCGGTTTTATATTCTTGTTTTTGTTATTTTTTTTATTGTTTTGTCGCGTATATATTTTTTTTCCGACTATCGTTGATGATTCCTGTGTTGGCCAACGAAAGATTGAAGATATGCAAGAAATAACCTCCACATCAATTCGGAAACCCGGTCAACTAAAGTAAGTGTGTCGAATATCGAGTGGTTGTTTTAGGTTTATAAAGTTGTGTTTAATGTGCTAATAAATGTCTAGTATTGGTTTTAAATTTCTAACAAATTTGGATTTGTTAGATTTATTTATTTATTTATTAAAGTGTATAAAAACATTACGAGTTTAGGACCTTAGGTAGCGATTAATAAGTGGGATTATCTTTTATAAATTTTTTTTATAGAAAAGGGGAGTTTGATACGTGAATGTTGCTAAAATATCATATTCTAATAGGGTAAATTGCACAAAAAGAAAACATATTCTTATAGGGTTAATTGCACAAGAAGAAAAAGAAAAATAACATATTCTAATAGGGTTAATTGCACAAAAAGAAAACATATTCTAATAGGATGCACAAAAAGAAAAAGAAAAAAAAAAGTTAACTGCACAAAAAGAAACCTACGACATAGGTTATTTTTTAGTTTGTACAAAATTATACATTTATATTTGATATCTCTTTGAATTTTCAATATATTTTTACTCTTTATCATAATATAAAGGTATATTTTTTGCAGAAATTTTAAATGCAGGGTTATAATTTTGCACAACTTAGAAAATATGATTAAAATTACTAAAAAAAAAAAATACAGTTCAGACATCATTAAAATTGCAAAAAACTGTATTTTGCGGTTATCCCTATTTTAGTAACTATTGATACGAGGGTTATTTACAATACAATAGATTGACGCTGCTCAACGGCATTCATTCTTTATCCAACAATTCATAAATTACAGATCATAGCTGGAAAACAGAGTTGTCATTTAGCGCTACTCTTTTATATTGCAATTATTTAGTCGCAGGCTGCCCAGATATTGCTTTCCTGATGTCGGCCGAAGTAGAGAAAAGAGCGTATGGAAGGCCATTCATTCAACAAAATGGTGCTGTTATTTTCCACTTCCAGAATCTCGTTGAACACCAAAACAAAAGTCGCGGAGATTTTTCTTTTCAGTTGGCTTGACCAGTGACTAAGATCTAAATACGTGAATTTTTATTTATTTTTTTTACTTTTTTTAAAAATCAACCTTTAAAAGCACTGATCCACTGATCACGTGCCACGTGTGAAGAACATATAAACGACAAAAATTTCTCACTTCCCGGGAGGGACTGCCGTCTGTTTAGCAAGTGAAAATGTCCCGTTATACGGAACGGACCCGACGAGTTTTTACTGTTATCATAGTTAAACGACAGCCAAAAACCAAGGCCATCGATCTATGAATCTATGATTATGATGAGTGGACCTGGACCAAAAAGGTTAATCTGACTTTGCGCATAACACGTGGGGCAACATATAGCCGACTGTCGCTACAGTTACAAGAACCACACGTGGCGTTAGCACTGACCCCGTACGGCATCTTTTACTTGCACTAAACGCTGGTGGAGTAAAATATCAGGAGTTGCCACTTGCACAGTTGCCACTTGACGAGCAACAGAACTTTTTTACAAAAATAAATAAAAACACAAACTTTTTTTTTGGTTTTTTTTTTTTGTTTTTTCCTTTTCTGTCCGTATGTATTCATTTCCCATAAATAAAGCAGTAAGCCTTTCCTTTCAATTTTCTATCATTCGCTTTCATATAGCGTGTCTCGATGGTCTACTCCCTCGGTTGAAGATCATGAAATTTTTCTGAATATACAAAAATACACTCTCTCTCTCTCTCTGGGTAGGGTGGGTAAAGAAAAAAAAGAGGAGCTCCAAACTCACTCTCTCGTTCGGTACGCTACAATTATTCCTTTTTCTCCTTTTTTTTTTTTCCTGTTTTATTATTATTATTATTATTTTATTATTATGCTTGTGGTTGTATCGGTAAATCTGTAGTTTTTGCTATAAATTTGTGTTAATTTTTCCGGAAATGCATAAGCTCCGATTGCTTGGTTATGATGGTACTTGTTAATATACATTTTTTCCAGTGGGAGTTTGGTATTGTTTGCCCAAAAAAATGAAAATTGGGCATGCACCTCGACATAAGTGCAGAATTTTCTGTCTCATGGGCCCATAATTGTAATATTGACTCTTATTTTGTCCGTATAAATATTATAATCTGGTTTCTTTTCCATCATAAAGGCTCAAAATGTAGAAACAGTAATACGTGTTTAATTTGTTCTCCAAAAGATTTTGCAGCCTGATCTGTTTTGCTCGAAGCTACCGATCTTTCTCTGTTTTGTTTTGGGTGATCTGTTCTTTCATACAAGTTGACTCGAAAAGTAGTAGCTCATCTTTTATGGATTTAGTCCCATTTGTCCATTACCAAAGTGCTCTTATGTTATGATGATTTTTATTATTATAAGTTGAAGTGGAATTCTATGGGCCAGATCTCAGTATTAGCAGCATGTTTCGTCGATGGAATAATTCTCATCAAGATCAGGAGAATGATTCGTCGCAGCGCGAGATAAAGGTAACTATCAGTTTAATTGTTCAATTGCTTGCTCCACCGCCACCGGAACTGTATCTGTATGTGGCATCAAATGAAGCTTCACACACTAAAATATATATATATATATGTTTGTGATAGTTTTACATTGTTTCATGCAGATTAATGAACTCAAGGCTGCAATTGGACCACTAACTGGACGCAGTGCACAGTACTGTACTGATGCATGCTTTAGGAGATACCTGGAAGCTCGGAGTTGGAATGTGGACAAATCAAAGAAAATGCTGGAAGAGTCACTGAAATGGAGATCGACTTTTAAGCCCGAGGACATCCGATGGGTAGATTAGACTGTCACTTTTATTATTGAAGTTAGTTTGATGATCTTTTACCAACCTTTTTCAACATGCTTTTGATGTCAGGAGGACGTAGCAATTGAAGGTGAGACTGGAAAAATCTACCGGGCAAATTTTCATGATCGGCAAGGGAGGAGTGTTCTCATATTAAGACCAGCAAAGCAGGTAAAATATCTGGATATCTCGCATTGCGACCTTGGTAAGCTTTTATAGCTGTTGAGGACTAATGCTGCAAGAGATATTGCAGAACACTGCATCACTGGACAATCAGATGCGACATCTAGTGTATCTTATAGAGAATGCGATCCTAAACCTTCCCGAGGGTCAAGAACAGATGGCATGGTTGATAGACTTCACTGGGTGGACACTGAGTACTAGTGTGCCGATCAAATCAGCTCGAGAAACAGTAAATATTTTACAGAATCACTATCCTGAGAGGCTAGCTGTGGCTTTTCTGTATAATCCGCCAAGGATTTTTGAAGCATTCTGGAAGGTTTGCATATTCTCAAGTCTTAAATATTTGCATTTTTTTTTTTTTTTATTTGCTTCCTTGACTATTCTAATGACTTATCAACCATAATAATGAAAGAAAATTTCAGCTCATGCTAATAATTGAAGAATCCAGACAATACTTCAAGTTTTCTTAAAGAGATGTATATAAACTCTAGCACTGAATCGAGTAATCTGGTTCCTGGAGGATTGAAATCGAGTGTGGTGTCAAATCTTTTTAATCCTTACTGCCCCTTCTGGGGATCCTGAGTCATGACCATTTTTATAAGGAGGTAATACTGTAGGCTTTTCTCACCTGATAGTTGGATGCTGGGATGAGAACTTGTGAAGGTAGAGCCATAGAGGCGATATAGTCATTAGTTGTTTCAATGAGCTTTCTGATGATTTTTTGCTTGCCAAGTTTCAAATGAGCAAGTCTAACAGAACCAGAACCAGGACCAGAACCAATATGATATCCTGTTGATAACTCAACTGATTATAGAGATCATTCAACTAAGTTTTCTCATTATGCTTTTCTGTTTTCCCAATTTCTAGTGATTGTTATTACTTCTAAAGAGTATGCTTTGCATTTTGATATTTGATGTAGATTGTCAAGTATTTCTTGGATACCAAGACCTTCCACAAGGTCAAGTTTGTTTACCCCAAGAACAAAGATAGTGTGGAGCTTATGAGGCAATATTTTGACGAGGAAAATCTCCCCACGGACTTTGGTGGAAAAGCCGTATTGAACTATGACTATGAAGAGTTCTCAAGATTAATGGCTCAAGATGATGCCAAATCCACTGGTTTATATGGCTCCAACGACAAACTCAACCATGACACCAACGGGTACGCCGGAGCTGAGGTGGCTCCTGAACCAACTTGCCTTGCACCGCCAGCCAGTTGAGTCGGCTATCCTCCTTCAGTAATTTCAAGTGCCCAAGAGTTTCCTAAATGCCTTGGTCTGAGCTGATAAGCTTCATAACTATCAGTTCAATTAACAGTAAGAGACTATAATTAGTTTAACGCCTTAGCTGTAGGCCTGTAAACGAGAGCAGGCACGGATTTTAAGAACGTTGGAACTTTTAATCGTTGTGCGTTCTAGCCCATAGACTCTCGCATATGTATCTCCTCTTTCTACCATTTTATCCGGACCACAAGCAATTGAAAAGTTGGTGGAATCAGATATCAGATTATTATTCTATTGATCTTATAGTTTCTATGTTTTGTTTCACAGTTGAAAACTCGACCAAAAACGAGAATTTCCACTGCTATTGATGTTGTGGGATTTCACCAGGTAAAGAACCAAATCCAAACGCTTGAAAAGCTCGCCAAAAAAGAGTTTTATTTACACGACAGTACAACTTATACAAGCTTTAGATTAGGTATAACCTTGAGAAACACAGACTGGAATTATTTCCCATTGTATAGGAATCAAATCTGTCACACCCTTTTTCTAAACAAGCATTTCGCATTACAAGGTAATGAAAAAAACACGACAAACAAAATTTCAACAGTCAGCTACACAAAGTCAAAATCTGCACTTTCCGATGTCAGGGAACAAAGACGAAGTCAGCTGCCTTTTGGATTTTGGGAGCACAGAGAGTCCGGTGATTTTTGTTAACAAGAGGGATCACAGAAGCCTCCTTTTGAAGTTACGAGTAGTTGTTTGGTATGTACGGACCAACAAACCAACTCCTATACCAATTCCAAGACAAATGCCAAGTCCAATTCCAACGCCTACTCTAACTCCAGCGTTGAACCAAGAGAGCTCACCATCTTCACCATCCATATATTCTGTTCTTCTCCAGTACATATTGTTGTATTCCTCCTCGTTTTCCGGTTTGTAGTTCCGATATTCCGCTAACTGCAATTCCAAGAAAACAATGCGATTGTGAAAAGTCCAAACCCAACAAGATTTAGTGAAAAAGGAAGACACCAGCAAATTGTTCAAAAACCAGATGTGCTCCCTTACTTGTGGTTTGGGCATCATTAACCTTTCAAGTTACCAAACGTATGGAATACTTTTCTAGTTCCATTTGTTCAAATTTTCCTTCGCAAATAATTATACAATAAAACTCAACCGAAAATCCGATGAGTGCCAACAAATTTGTGTAAATAACAGATTAAAAATTTGCAAACTTGCAAAATTATTTCACACTATGAGCTTCATGTCAATATCTCAACCCAGATTTAACATTATTGCTAAATTTTAGTTCATTGAAGCTACTTTTAACTCCTAAAGAGAAGTATGGCATCTAAGCAGGGACATTAAGGAGATATTTGTTCTTCTCATTCAACAAATATTTCAAAAAGAGAAACTAGATATTTGTTACTTTTAAAACATAAAGAACTTTGATCCTATCTCATGATGAAAACTATAAGAAAGTGCCAAGGAGTTGATAATTATAAGGCCAGATAACAGATGAGATCATAAGAGAAAAAAAGATTAGCAAGCTTGCTATGAATTGCTTATGAATCCAAAGAAGCTTAACTTATGGAAAAAACGTGTTGTATGATGAAAATGTGGGCCCAATAATGACACTGATGAGCCCATGCCACGATAGTATCTGGCAAAAAGCAAGGGTGTTGAAAGCTACGCAACTCAAACCAAAAAGGAAAATGAGTACTATCCCACAAGTGGAAACCCGTGCCCTGCCCATACCCCGTAATACATCAAGGATAAGATTCTTTTGGCAGTCTCCCGTTCAAGACAAAAATTGGATTTTATGTGGCAGGAAACATGTTCATAATTCAGAAGCACAAAGGCATTCATAACAAAAAGG
The DNA here is from genome assembly GCA_002914845.1 of Trema orientale. Classification (NCBI taxonomy): domain Eukaryota; kingdom Viridiplantae; phylum Streptophyta; class Magnoliopsida; order Rosales; family Cannabaceae; genus Trema; species Trema orientale. The sequence continues at coordinate 213,912 of JXTC01000366.1, read as the reverse complement.
TGATAATATCAAGCATGATTTACTCAACGACTATCTTAAAGCCAGAAGGCTGTTCGGTTCTTTTAATTGATTTTTGACTACAAGGACTAGAAAACCAGACTAAAGATTTTCCAAGCAATCAAGAAAATATTATAACTGTAATATGTATTAGGACCAAAGATCTAAACGAATGCAAAATAGAGAACCATGAATCGGTAATCAGAAATATGAATCAGTAATATGGAACGGGAGAACCGAAAAGGAACATCACAGAATTCAAATTCAATATTTGATGAGAAAAGTGTTCCAGTACAGTACCTGCAGATCAAGCTCAGGAGCTGCATCTTTCTGGCATTCAGTTGTCTCATTCTCTGGAATTGCATCCAACATGCCCTTCCGAATGTGCTTCTTACGGTAACAAAGCTGCAAAGTCTTGGTTAAGATAATTGGTGTTCCAGAGAAGCAACCTGCAACATAGACCTCAATTGTTGGCGCAGGCAATTCTGAGCCAGCAAGATGTTTTCCCTTCAAGAATCCTGCAGCAGCAGTAATATCCGAGTCGCAATTCATGCTCCATCGCCTGGCATTGTTTTTCGACTCCCCAGTAAAACCATTACTGTTAGACATCTCCAGAACTCCAGAGAGAATGAGATCTTCTTTGTCAAACACCTCAAATTTCAAACTCCCTGTTAATCTTATACTGTCCGTGCTCACGAATGTGGCCTCCTCGGATTTCTTATCTGCTCGATCCCTTCTGAGAAGTGATGAGACTCCATCAGAGTAAATGCTAGTTCTAGAGCCATTAACCTCCAAAAGGGTGTCAGGGCTCAGAGGAATATGGTTGAGAGTTAAAAACTCCGGGGTCGATTCGTCAACCTTGAAATTACTGACCCTCGCATAGAAGACTCTCAACTCAAACCAAGGTGGAGATAATTTACTACAGGGCTGATAAGCAGAGTATCTAATAACCTGGAGGCCATGATCAGCCACTTCGTCATTGTTTTGTGCTTCACAATGACCTTCCATCGACTACGGAGCTCAATCTTCACTGAAACCCCTCGATGTTAATTAAAAAGGAGATATCATCGACGGAACTTCGCGAATCGAACTCAAATTGGCATAGAAAACCTGCTATGAAATCAAAATGCCAATTCATCATTCATAGGAAAAATAAGAATGAAAAGATATGATTTCAACCCAAGAAAACCCTAATGGTCAAACTCCAAAGTTAAGGTTTAAGATAGCATGCCAGGTAATTGAGAACAAAAACAGAATCCTAATCTCTAGGAACAGAAACGGAAAAATGAACCAGAATAACAACATAACAGGCAAACAACATTAATCTTAGCTACACGCGCTCACAAAAAAAAAGGAATTTAAAGAACAAATTTATGTGTAATTATTCAAAATCTCTAAAAGAAAGGAGTAGTACAAACAAATATCAAAAAGCACCGTACCCTCAATCAAATCCAGGAGAATCGTCTCAAATAAAAAATTTTATGGACACCCAAATCGAAGAATTTATGGCAGAGAAGATCACAATAATCAGAGAACAAAAACATCCAAAATCCAGAGACACCAACCAGCCAGAACGCGATGTATAGCTTAATCCAAGACCCAAATCACAAATCCCATCTTCGAGTTTGAAAGGAAACCAACCAAAATACAAATTAATTAAACTAAAAAAATATCTCAGAGGAAACCGAAACGATAAAAATAAATAAATGAATGAACAATATGAAGGGGGAAAAAAAAAAAAGAAGAGAGAGAGAGAAAAAAACACACGTCTAAAGAAAACAGCCTCCGATTAACAAATAAAGAACACGTCACACAAACGGCCAAATCTCTCTCTCTCTCTCTCTCTCCCTCTCTAGAACGATATAGAGCCACTAAAAAAAGAAAATAATTATCATTAACTCGGAAAAATACAACTTACCAAGGAAGTGTTCCATCCACAATCTAAAAATTGTAGCCTTAAAATCAAAAATCAAATCCTTAGATGGAGTGACTTCTCTTATCGCTTTCGAAACCTCAAGGTCAGGGCTTTGGCTTTAGATCCCCACTTACTATTAGCCCAGAACAAAATTCGTGGCCACCAAATATTTCTACGACTCTCGACCCAAAAGGGCAACAAAAACAAAAACTCTTTCTCTTCAATAATAGTAATAATAGTATTATTATTATTATTATTATTATTATTATTTGAAAGACTGAGAATTTCAGAGGTGGGGATAATCTGAAAGTCTCCCAAAAAAATAAAAAGTATTTTTGAAAGAGGGAAAAGAGATGGGAGAGAGATATATAATGTTTAGAAGGAAATGGGCAATTGGGGGACTTGTCTGTCTGACCTTGTTATGATCTTATCCGATTACAAGGCAAACATTTTGCATTCACGAGGCTGTTGTCCCTGAATTGAAAGGGATGGGCATATACCTTGTGAATGGTGAGAGACCTATTTTTAACGCCTCTAATTATTATTATTTCTTGCCTTCATTTTCTTACAAAAAACGATGACTATTGTGCAATGTTTTCCTCGGCTAATTAAATACACGAATGAGTAACGGTTCGTCTAATAAATAAACAAATAATTAAACTAGGTCAGTAGAAAGAAAAAAAAAAAGGGGGGGGGGGGGGGTGGAATTTTCCTTAAATACAGATATTCTAGGTCTAGGAGGAACCAAAAAAAGAAATATAAAAAAGGGTTTCTTACACTTATACCTATAAAAAATGAAAAGAATTACAAAAATACGGAAGTCACAGTTTTTTCCAGTTTTCGTACGATTTTAATTAAGAAAATATCACTTTTTTAAAAATATTTAGAAAATTATCATTTTTAAAATAGTTACTGATTACCAGTTTCTGGAAACTAGTTACTGGAAACTGGTTATCAGTTATAAATATCTTCGGTTACTAGTTACTGGTTACTAGAAACTAGTTATTATTTTAAAAAATGGTATTTTTATAAATATTTTTTAAAAAACAGTATTTTTCTAATAAAAACCGTACCGCACCGTGAAAAATACAAAGGCACCGTATTTTTCTAATTTTTTTCAAAAATACCGTATTTTTTCTAATTTCCCCTATAAAAAACTCTGGAAATTAATAGATTGACTCAGGCTGATTCAGGCCTGTAAACCATATTGGATCCTTTTTGGGCTTTTTAACGTATAACACGGCCCAATGCTATTCTGATCTAAATCAAATAACAAAGAGGAAATTTGATTTTTTATGGTAATTTTTTAAAAAAAAAAAAAAAAACTCCGGAATTTAAAATTGTTCTGAAAAATCTCGGATTCAATTATAAAAATATTACTTTTAAAAATATTTAAAAAAATACTACTTTTTATTAATTGATGAGATACTTAAGGTAGTTAGTCGAGTTACTTGAGGTAATTTGAACAGTTACTTCAAGTAATTGAATTGGTTACTCTAAGTAAACTAACTGATTACCTCGAGTACCATTGAAAAATACCAATTTTGAAGAAAAAATGATATTTTTCTAAATATTTTTTAAAAGTGTTATTTTTCTAATAATACTTTTAAAAAGTGATATTTTTCTAAATCAAGCCGGGATTTTTCAAAAAAATCAGTTCATCCGGGATTTTTCAAATTTTGGTACTTTGGACCTGGATTTTTGTAATAAGCCCAATAACAAAATTATGCATTTCGTTTTAATAAATATCCGTTTTTTTTATATACCTAAATATCTGACTATTTGTATTTTTATACTTTTAGGTCACGTTTGGTACACTGTTAAGTATTATATATTATATTAATTAAGCACAATATTATGTTTAGTTGTATTTTTGTATTGTACTATTTACTACGACATCAAAATTTAATACAATACAGATAGTATTATATAATATGAAAAAAAATATATGTATTACATTGTATTATAATATATTATTATATAATACTCTCTAACCTTAATTTTACTCTCATCACTTTCTCTTTCCTTAATTTCTCTCTCCTTCCTTCCTCTTAGATCACTTTATCTTTTTTTAAAGTGGTATTTTTGTAAATAAATTTTGAAAATTGGTATTTTTCTAAATGAATTTTTAAAAAAGTAATTTTAGAAAATAACTTTTGGAAAGTGGTAATTTTAGAGGTGGTATTCTTCTAAATAATTTTTAAAATGGTATTTTTCTAAATTAATTTTTGAAAGTTCTATTTTTCAAAAATTAATTTTTAATGCAACGTTTTTTTTTTTAAAAGTGGGGCTTAACTAATGACCTCTACTTATTACAAATTAAAGGAAAATACCTTCTACTACCCAATCCCCACCCCACCCCATTAGAGATAATAGGTTTTCATGCTTACCCCCGGTGTGACTCGAAACTAGGACCGAGATCCCAAATAGTGGGTACTCTTACCACTTGAGCCAACCCACTTCGTCAATGCAATATCTTAATATAATGAAAAACTAAACATAATATTGTAATAAAATAATACAATATAATACAACCCAATGCAATGTATTATAATACAATATAATACAATACAATGCGTTGCACCAAACGTGACTTTAGTGTGTTATATCTGGTTTTATTATGTACTGAGAATATTAGTATTTATGCATAATATATCATATTTTACGATTGATACATCTGCTGCTATATCATTTATTTTGGAGTATTTATAAGAAATAGTCTTTTGTTAGATCAGTTTTAAAAATGACCATTTTTATACCTATTTAATAAGGGCGCGTCTACAGTAGGGGCGCCCCTACGTAGGGTCCTGTCTATTCACCGTTGGATGGGAATCTGTATATAAATAGATTCTCCACAGATTCCCGTTATTCCCCACAAATTCCCATCCAACGATAATTAAGGCATGACCCTACGTAGGGACGCCCCTACCGTAGCCATCCCCATTTAATAAATGACTATTTTCTAATTTTATTTTAATAAATGATCATTTTTCAATTAATCTATTTTTTATAAAGTAAATTAATTTTTTAAAAAATAAATTAATTTCAAAAAATAAATCAATATATTTTGATATACTAAATATGAAAAATAGTCATTTTTTAAATAATTTTTAAAACTCGGTCATTTTTTAATAGGTATTTGAAAAATAGTCATTTTGCAAACTATGATCCGAAATTCGGTCATTTGGCTAAAATGTTCTTTGTTTTGTTACATCATTTTAAAACTTTAAAACGGACATCTACTTAAAATGAACCTAAAATTTGGTCATTTTGCTACATGCCCCCATTAAAAGTCCAAATTGTTTAAATAATTTGATTTTACGGTGTTTCCCTTTTGCTTTCTCCCATCCATACCTGATATCTCATTATTCACAAGCAATTTCGGCAATGGCAATGTTGAGTTCACATATGGGTCTTGCTGAGGTTTTGGATATCATACAGAAAGCATAGCTCGGGGGAAAAAAAAAATACCGAGAAACTTGGAGAAAAAAATAGGGAAGGGGGAATGGGTTGGGGAACCCAAAGGCAAGACTAGAGAAACATGCGTGAAGCCACGACGAAAACTATAAGGATAAAAATTGGAACTCAAATAGAAATTGTTGATACCAAAAGTTGGTATAACAATGGGGTTGGTAATTTTTCTTGGAAATATAGAATAGTAAAGAAAAATAATTAAAATAATAAAGAACACGAGCGATTTTTAGAGTGGTTCAGCCTTTCGAATAAAGTGCCTACGTCCACTATAGCCAGTATTATTTTCTCAGTATACTGGATACAGGAGAGTTTNATTACATTGAATACGAATTTGAATTCGTATTTATCTTCCTCAAAATCTAATAAAATCTCTCTTAGATTCCAAATCCAATTCCTAATATCTTGAAAACTTGAATTTTGGATGGAGGAAATATCGGGATCACAATCTGTGGATTTGATGCATAACAATTGCCCCCCGGTTCTTGGTGTCACTTTGTGCAGCAAGAACCTTTTTGCCTTCTTGATTTGCTCGGGTTGCTTCTTCTTGTGAGGAGAAGGAAGGTGTCGAACCACCACTCCTTTGTTCGCTTATATTTGTTGTGAGCTGAAAATGGGGGTCAAGTTAGGAGGTCGAATATTTTCATCGAACTGATTTTCTTCGCGAATGTCTTATTCGTCGAATTTCTTCCAATGTTGCTTGTATTATGCTTAAGAAAACTGTATTTCTCTTCGCGTTACGAGCAGCTTGGTTTTTACATACACTTGAAGAAAGTGTTTATCCTTCATAGTATAAAACAAGCAGTTTAACTTAGCCACAATTTTATTTTAAAATTGCTTCATTTAAGGCTAAGACCTTCAATTTCTCTCTGAGGACTTGATCTTGTTCTAGTACTTGTCACGATCTGCGAACGCGATCCAACTTCCTCGATCAGGGTAGTTTTTTTTTTTTTTAAGTTAGAATTCTTCGAGCACCCGAACACTTGATCGCTCGAACATGCGAGTACTCGAACCTCGAACACTCGATCATTCATACCTCGAACTGTAGTACTAGAGTGCGATTACCTGTGTTTTACTACACATTATGCCCCACTAATCTTGAAGTGACAAAGCAACATGAAACTAATTATTGAAGGTTTTTTACTTAAGACAAATTCAAAAAATGCTTATCATTGTTCGAGTAGAATTGATACAATAAGAAGGAAAAAGCGGATAGGACTTATTGGTAATATTTCCTAAGGTGTTCAGCATTCGAAGCTCGGGGTAGCTCGTGTCCGTTCATTCGAGCAAGTTTGTAGGTCCCAGGTAGAATTTCTTCGGCGATCTTATAAGGTCCTTCCCAATTTAGGCCGAGGGCTCTAGCTCCTCATTCTTGGGTATTGGGCATTACCCTTCGTAGGATTAGGTCGCCTTTTTTGAACCGTTTCTCTCGGACTCGCGAGTTGTAATACCGAGCTACCCTCTGCCGATATGCTGCGACCCGTATTTGTGCTTGCTCGCGTTTTTCCTCCAGGAGGTCTAGATTCCCTTGTAGGAGCTCGTGGTTTGTTTCCTGGTTGTAAGCTTCTACTCTTTGAGTTTCTACTTCAAGTTCAACTGGTATCATCGCTTCTGCTCCATACGTCATTGAGAACGGAGTCTCATTTGTCGTTGTTCGAGTAGTTGTTCTGTAAGCCCAAAGTACTTTAGGGAGCTCGTCGACCCAAGCCCTTTTAAGTTTTTCGAGCTTAGTTTTTAGATTCTGCTTAAGTATTTTGTTGATTGCTTCGACTTGATCATTGCTTTGAGGATGGACAACAGTGGCAAAGCTCTTCGTAATACCATACTGTTTGCAGAATTTTTTCATTTCATTACTCTCGAACTGCGTGCCATTGTCTGAAACGATTTTCTTTGGAACTCCGAACCTGTATATAATG
>JXTC01000366.1:170223-202630 GCA_002914845.1 Trema orientale | reverse complement strand
TGAAATTGGCGGACGAAGTCTTGGGAGAACTGTCGCCAGGAGGTTATTGATCCCTCCGGCTTATTTTTAAACCACTTTTTCGCTCCTTTTGTGAGTGTGACGGTGAAGCATCGGCATTGGGCTAGTGGTTGCACTTGGTTTAGATCCATGAGATCATTGAACGAGTCTAAGTGGTCACGAGGGTCTATTTTTCCCTCGTAGGCAGCAATGGTTGGCATTTTGAAGCCATCGGGCAAAGGGGCGTTCTGAATCTCAGGAGAAAAGGGCGAGTATTCTCCTTCTACCTGATACTCCTCCCGAGCAGTCAGGCGATTTAGCTCGTTTGCTACTTCTTGAGCGAGCTGATCATCGACTGGGACCGAAGCAGTCGAACCCCTGCTGGTCGCAGTCTGCGATGTGCTCGCTCTTCGCTGGTTCAAGCGATCACGGAGGTCGCGTCCTTGTTCCCGATCTAAGTCTCCTGCTGCTCGGCCCATTCTCTCGAACACGCTGCCTGTGGCCTGTGACCTTATAGCTTCAGGTCGTTGACCCGCTCGAGCATTTTTTCGAGGTGGTCTTGGGGGGAGATCTCATGTTTTTTCTCTCAGCCTGATCTGGCTGACCTCAGGAGCATCCCTGCGATCACGAGCTCTCGAACTCTCCTGCACACGAACTCTTGAACTCATCGAACGGGACTCTTCACGATCTCGTTGTCTGACGAGCTAATCGCGACCTCGAACATGGTCGTATTGTTCAGCTGCTCGTACCATAATTCCTAGCTGCTCGTTCCGAGGCTGGTTTCCAGCCAACCGCTCCAGGAGATTTTGGATCGAGTTGACAGTAGCTCGCACCTCGTCCAAAGTCTCTTCTTGTTGAAATTGTCTGGCCTACAACTCGGCCATCTCCGCAACTTGATCGGCATTGCTCATAGGCTCTTTTCCAGGTCGCTTCCTGGCTTCACCCTGAATTGTGCCGATAGTATCGCGGCTCCGTACAGTTTCGGAGCGGTTGTTTGTCGTGGCAGCAGCCTCAGATCGTATCGGCAGGTCTCTGGTACGGATAGGTTGAGATTTGGTAGCGGCAGCATCTCCGGTTTGAGAATTTTGACGTCTTGTCATCACCATATTTTTGGATTCGAGAAAACTAGAAAAATGGTGATTTTGGCTTGATATTTTAACCGAAGGCCCTCCTTCTAGCGCCAAAATATTGATACCAAAAATTGGTATAACATCGGGGTTGGTGATTTTTCTTGGAAATAGAGAATAGTAAAGAAAATAATTAAGACAATAAAGAACACAAGCNCAGTATACTGGATTCAGGAGAGCATTCAGTTGGGGTCCCTTTCTCTGCTCATGAGCCGTGCATTTATAGGCCTGAGGAGATAGGTTCCTGTTACAGATAGGATCCTTTTGAATATAAAAAGATTACAAAAAGATCACATTGAATATGAATTTGAATCCGTATTTATCTTCCTAAGATCTAGTAAAATCTTTATTTGAATAATCCTTTGAGTTCCAAATCTTATCCCTAATATCTTGGAGATCTGAATTTTAGATGGAGAAAATATCGGGATCACAATCTGTGGATTTGATGCATAACAATAGCCATACATCACTGAATCATATATTGTTTCTTGCCATAAGGAGCTATTTTCGTGCTCTTGATCTAAGGCAAACCCATAGCAAGTATGAGTAGAAAAATCAGTAGTAGAAACTGTTGAATTAAAAGGCATATAACTAATAATAATCCATTAAAACTTAAAAGCATATTAACAGAGGATTCAATGAGCATTACCTTTGACTGTGGGCTCTTGACCGGCCACTGTCCCTCTCCGGCACCTGCAAACTGTGAAAACAGGTGAAGAATGATGATGGGTTATAGTGTTCAACACTCTTTGGTTCCTCTTGAGGTCTCAGCCAAAAATCCACACCAAAATGAATACCCCCTTCTACCACAAACTGGTCAACGACCAGTTTTCTTAAGGAATAGACTGGTAAGCTTTGTCACATGTGTGGTAGATACTCTTGGCCCAATGGGCTGGCCAAGTTATCCAAAGAATGTAAAGTAGTCATGGGCCTCATACATATTAAGATGTGTGGTCTATCTCATTATGACCTAATTAGTAATACTATATAAAGTCAATTATACATACAAATATAGTTATCTTTAACATGCTTTAATTAAGACATAATGAGTTACTAGTAATTATACTAGTTCATACAAAATATTCTAACAAAAACTTCTCCAAATCCAGTAACACCATTATGGATCTCATCTCCAGGATACATATTACTAATTCTTCATTTCATGGATAGGTGAGCAAGGCACCGTTTCCATGTCAATCAATTCGTTCATATCAAGATGATCATCAAATGAAATAGAACAAATATTGTGACCATTCATTTGCCCTAATAAACTGAATACAAATAATTGGCTATATTCTCCGCCTCAAGAGATTGAATCACACTATTCAATCGTTCCTCGTCGCTCTCTTTACATGATGATTATGATCTTGTATTTCTTACATTAATAAGGACATGATATAGGCACCGTTGATTTCGGAGCTCAATTCAATTCCTTCAAATTCATCGTTGCCATTGGTGCAAGCCCATTTTTCACAGGTTACAAGAGAAGCCATTTTAGTAAGATTAAGAGTTTTGAGAAAGAATTGGCGAAAGCTCAAGAAGTGAATGCCCTTGAGTTTTTTCACACATGAATTATAATAGCTCTCTTATTAGAAGAAAGAGCTAGCCCTTTAAATAGGTAAATATATCACCAAGTGGTGACTTTTTTTTTAAAATTTTTTTATTTTATTTATAAAATTAAAATCAGGTGCCCATGTACCAAATATTTTATAGTTTTAACAATATGGAAGTATACAATCAAGTGCATATGTTCATGCATATGATCCATAATTCCATTTATATACATCAAAAGGAGTGTAGGGGCGTAATGTATAATTAAAGAAATGTTTCATTGTCGAGGGCTTTGATATATATCCAGCTTTCCAAGCAACACAAAATCCGATACTAATGCAAGGAATGTGACTCAAAGAGGTCTAGGCAGAGGAACATAAAGACAAACGATGTCTCTTACCAAATGAACATATATAGAGATCAACAAGGAATTAAGCAAAGGGCCAGGGTGCAAAGCTATGTCTTGAAAAGAAGCTGCTAGCTGCCGGAGTGGGATATGTATGGGAGTCTCTTTGTTTATTTCGACTATTTGGATAAGGTTATATCTATAGATACCTAGTAGTAATTCTTGTTTTTAAATGACAAAGTCATGGTACACTTGTACGCTTCAAACGATAGACATGACTCCTTACACATCAGCCACAGATTTTGCGATGTGTAATGAGCAAAATGTCGGTCGAACAACCATTACCAATGTCACAAGACTATGCACTAACTAATTTTTTAGATAATTTCTTTTAATCTTTGCTAATTGTTGGAGTATCATGTATAACTTGTTACTTGGTTTACTTAATGTTAAGTGCACCTGTTTCATCCAGACCATTCAAGTTGAATCCTGCAAGAATTCAATTACTGGGGGAAAAAAAAAAAAGATTGGTCAATCCCTGTACTAGAGCCTGTTATCATTACCGGAAAAGGTTGTTATTACAACGATGTCTGCTGCCACGATAAAATGTCGCGGTAATAAATTCCACATACAACGATGACATATTTCATGTCATGGTAATATGATAGAGCAATGTTATGGGATATTAGTAGTGTCCAGCACCATAATGACATGTCTATATGTTACTGGATGATTTAATTAATAAATTGGGTCCACATGGGCCCCAACTGAATTATAATTATGATTAGTCAGTGACAGACTGACAAATCATCGTGGTGCTAAACATCTCTGGTGTCCCATTGCATTATTCAATATTATAAGAGATAATGATGTCAAAAATAGTGCCAATAAATGGTTCTTTTGCAATTATTCGTCGTCGCAATGTCAGTAATTACATATTAAATATAAAAAATAGTTAAATAATTTTTTTTTTTAAAAAAAAAATAGTTAAATACCTATTGCCACAACATATCGTGGCAATAGAGTTGACTGAAAAACCAAGCACCCGCGAACATTCCCCGCCGTTAAATTTCATCAAAAATTAAATGCAAGTTAAAACGATTTATTTTGGCTATTGCCACGATAATATAGACTATTGCCACAACGACGTCGTGGATCTCAAAAAAGCTAGTATGAATCTCCCTCGCACCAGTTTCCAAAACTCTCGAAACCTTTCATCTTCCTCTCTCTCATTTCACCCATATCTTCACTTTCACACACTCTCTCTCTCTCGCTGTCTTTATCTCTCTATATTCCTCTCCCATTAATTTCCCCCTTTCCCTCTCTCTGTCTCTCTAGCCCCATTTCTCCCTTTCCTTCTCTCCGGGCTCCTCGCGTTTTGCGTGTGTGATTTTGTGGTTTTTGGTTCATATTTTAATCTGGGTTCGTTTCAAATTTAGATGGCTGAAATAGATTTAGGTGGTTCCATTGGTTGCTTGTGTTTACTTATTGGGTTTGATGCTTGTAGTTTTATTGGTCCAGATTTGTTATGGGTCGACTTTGTATTTAGGGGAATAAAGTGGTCTGATTGCTTTATGGATTGATTTATTTAGGACCATTATTGCACGAAGTGGGCATATAGATATGAACACCTGTGTTTTTATTTTTTTCTTTCTTAAAGAGAAAAAACCAAAAAATCTTAAATTAAGGGCCTGAACCCTGAAGTGATTACCAAAGCTAACAAGGTTTTAATCACCTAAATACTATATATATAGGTTGCCAATCTGGTAAGTATTTTTTTTTTAGCCGTTGGATCTTCATCTAATGGTGATCCAACGGTTGTAATGATATGCATAAAAAGACGTGCATCATTAATGCTATTTTTCTCTCTTACTTTTTAATATAAAAAAATGTGCAAAAAAAAATTTCCATTAGCTAAATTGATAATGCATAAGTAACTAGATTGGTGCCTATATATATATACACATGCATATGCTGTTCAAATTCCATTAGCTCAGACTAGGTTCCAATGGACTGAGCTTGGTCCACTTTCCTTAATATAATATAACATTAATACGTCTTAATACATCATAATCCGGTCACTATTAATACATCATAATCCAATCAAATGAGGGAGAGTTGACCATTAAATAGGCTTGGCAATTTAACCCGTCGGGGCGGTGGCCCGCCCCTAATGGTGCGGATTTGACCCGCAATAAACGGGGCGAGGTGGAGAAGATTTTTTTTTTTTTTTTTTTTAAAAAAAGATAAACGGGTTAACGGGGCGGAGCAGTTTACCTGTTGCCCCATCGGTAATTTCCCGCCCCGCTCCGTTTATTAAACGGTGCGGAGGACATGGTGCGGATTTCTCGTGGGGCGGGGCGGGATAGGGCGGATCGGAAGAAAACCCACCCCGCCCCGCCCCGCCCCATTGCCAAGCCTACCATTAAACTAATGGGCTTATTGAGTGCTACAAGTATTCTCACTGGGTTCGTTTTCCTTCATTTTTGCTTTGGAGATTAGGTGGTCTGGCCATTGGCTCTCTCTCTGGTCTGATTGGGGATTGCCAATGGCAGAGGATTTGAAGTTTCTACGATTAAATTACTTTTTGAGTTTTTTATTTGGTAGATTTGAGGTCGTTTGATGGTGTAAGTTGTTTTATTTAGTACTTCAATGATACATGTTTTGAACTCATAGTTATGTATAGTTAAGGTTGTTTTGTGGATTAAACAAAAAAAAAAAGTATGATTAAATACCTATTGTGGCTTTAATATGGGATTTTGATTGAGATATTAGGCATGGATTATATGAGATATTGTGTAATCTTTAATGTATTCTTGTTTATATGTAGGGTTATTTGTTGATTTTGTGAAGTTGTGGGTCAAACTGGATGACTTTTCGTGGAGTTGTTTGGTGGAATTTTGGTTGAATCTAATCAATAATGAAAGTTTAAATTTTAATATTTTTTTAATGTATATGGATATGGTTAATGAATTATGTTTATGATTTGTGTGGAATTGTGTTTTATGGTTATGTGATATATGGAATTATTATATAAGAAATATATATATATATTTTTTAAATTTAGGTTGATGGTTTAGGAATGATAAATTAATTAATTTATAGTTGTCGATATAATATAATTACCTAGGATTATTACTAAGATTATTACATCAATTAATAAAGTTAAAAACAATTTTATTAAACTTAAATTAATTAACCAATTAAAATTAAATAAATAAATAATATAGAAAAGAGAATAATAAAGAACTAAGAATAATTAGAAAAAGAAACTAAAAATTTTAAATAATATATATGACATTAAATGAATTTAAAGAAAGTAAAACAAAATAAAAAGAAGTATTAAGAAAAAGATAATAATAATAAATATAAATAAAAACATCAAAAAATAATATCCATGAAATTAATTAGTTCAATGAAAGTAAAAATAATTTAGGAATAACTTTCAATAAATAAGAAAAGAAATAAAAAAAATTAAAAAATGATTTTTGTGAAATTAAATTAATTTAATGAAAGTAAAAAATAATTTTAAAAAATAAATAACTAAAAATAATTTTCAACAATTTGAAAAAAGAAATAAAATTTTTGAAAAGTAATATTTAATTTCTTCAAATTAATTTAATGAAAGAAAAAGTAATTTAAAAAAGAGAATTAAAAAAAGAAGATTAATCGCTAAGAATAAGTTTTTCAATAATTAGAAAAAGAAATAAAAAAATTAAAAAATGATATTTATGAAATTAAATTAATTTAATGAAAGTAAAAATAATCTAAAAATGATATTAAAAAGAACAGTAAATAACTAAGAATAATTTTCAATAATTAGAAAAGAAATAAAAAATTAACAAAAATCGTATTTATGAAATTAAAAATAATCTAAAAAATAATATTATAAAAATAAATAACTAAGAGTAATTTTCAATAATTAGAAAAAAAATAAAAAAATAAAAAAATAATATTTACAAAATTAAATTAATTTAATGAAAGTAAAAATACTTTAAAAAACTTAGATAACATATATCATTCCATAAAAGTTTATATCCATAAAAATAAAACTTTACACACATGCAAGTCACATTATTGTGACTTCAATTTATTTGTTATTTTTTTATTCATGCATTTTTTATTAAATTTCATGCACTTTAACGTTAGATATAGTTTGGGAATGGGTGGAAGCTTTTGGTAGTAACTAATTGGGTGAATCCTTTAAGTTGTCATCCACCCGTGAATTGTCCCTTTTGGACAATTTGAGATTGTTTTTTCACTATTGTATGTAGCTTTGTCTACTTATCGTTTCATTTCGTATAATTCCATCTATGTCTTCCCCTTATGTGCTTCGAGTGCGTACTATTTGTAATATAGTTTGCATACTTAGGGGAAGTAAGGGGAGATGTTGCTAAAATTTCTACATGAATGAAACTATAATGCGAACTTAGATACATATAATAGATAAAGAACAACCTGAATGGGAAGGGTCTTATCCTTTAGAGTTGTAAGAAAAATTTATGTTTAGCACCAGTTTTTAAAACTTATTTTCATAAATACTTGTTTTAAATTTTTCTTTCAAAAATATCCATTTTTATAGTCCACATTTTATATACAAAATATAAGTGATCCACATTTACAATGTAAATTTTATTCATGAGGCACACATTTCATATGTAAAATATGAACAGTATACATTTATAATGCAAATGTTTACCATAGTTTATATTTTTCATTTTAAAATTTGACCTATGTTATACATTTTAAAATGTGTGCTAATTTTTAGTGTAATTTTTATTTATGAAATATAGACCACTGTATACAATTAATGCATGAAATATATACCATATTTTATGTGTAAAATAGTGGTGGTCTATATTTCTCTAAAAATTAGTATAAAAATGAGTATTTATGCAATAAAAATAAAAAAATAAGTATTTATGGAAGTATAGTTTTGAAAATGAGTATTTATGAAATTTTCCCTTAGAGTGAAAAGGTAGATTTAGGATATTTCAAAAAAAAAAAAGTTGGATTTAGGACACTTGTACTCACTTATGCATATTACATGTCTGCCTATATTAAGAAGTATGTTGTGATTTGAAGCAGTAATAAGATGACAATTGACAAGAGTTGGACGACATTGAGACGTCGTAATTCCCAAAGTTTCAGTTTGGTGTTGATGCATTTGTATATAGGGCGAAGAATTTTGTGGACGGTCGAGGGAAGGTTAGATGTCCATGTAAGAGTTGCCTCAATATGTTTTGGGAAATGCCTTTAATTGTTAGGTCTCATATAATAAGGCGTGGGTTTGATCAAACATATACTCAATGGATTTTCCACAGAGAAGTGTTGAGAAACGAAATGTTCCCATGTCGAATGTAGTTGGCGATGACTTGTTAGAAGTACTTAATGATGTTGTTGGCCAGAATGATGCAGAGTGTGCTAGGATCAACTAGCTCTGGGCAGTATACAAAGAAATGAGTTGACGAGGTAGCGGAGCAAGATTACGTAAGTTTAACTAAATTTACTACATAATTTCATGTTTAATAATTTAGTTTGGTCATTTAACCTATTGTTATTTTTTTTTCCAGGTAAAATTGTCTGAGCTCTGTGCTACTCAGACACAGGCTTAGGCCACCTCATTTGCTGCTTTTGACTTGGAGGGGAATCCTGTACAGTTGGCGTTGCCTCGTATTGACGAGGTCCCGATAAGGGATGATGTACTCGGTGTTCACCGTGGCCATGTGAGTGGGTCGGTAGAGTGCCTAGAGGAATGATGACTACATCTAGTTCTACTGCCCAGTAGCCACCGCCTCCATCACCTCATAATAATGAGCATCTACGTGCCGAGTTATGGGATATTCGGAGGGACTTGGACGAGCTTCAAGCACTCGTGCTTCGATTCATTCTTGATGTGTGAGTACAATACCCTTCACAATAGCCTGGTAAGGAGAGGGAGGACAAGGACGAGTACCTGGGAGATAATATACTTCATTTTTAAGTTTTATGTTAGGTTATTTTCTTCTATTTACTACTATGACATTGAATGTTTATTAAGATATTATTTTGGAGTGTGATAAAAGTTTTATAATTAATTATTAACTAAAATATTAAGTCACAAATAATGTGATAATTGTGCAATATGAGATCAATTTCAATTTTTTATTAGAAAATTATTAATTTCATGTGACATCATCAATGAGCTTATGCCAGGCACAATTAGATTTGACCATTTGCTATTCTTGGTTAAGTGACACATTATACTTATAGGGCACAATTAGATTTGACCATTTGCTATTCTTGGTTAAGTGACACATTATACTTATAGGTGTTAAGCCTTCATTACACCTCATACCAAGTAGGAAGTGGCAATGTCCAAAGCTTTATTCCATTTGGAAAGGACACATAGCTTACAAACGTGTCAACAAGTCAAGTGCTTTGAAGCTATCAAAGTCAGTTACAAACTTGCATTTACTGTTTATGTACAGCCTATATAAAGGCATCTACTCCTTGTAATAATCTAAGGTATTGCCTTTAATATTTAGCTATTAATATAATACATAAAAAGCTCTTTTTTCTTCCTTTCTTGAAACCAAAGCTCCGCTCGTTCTCTCTTTATCTCATCAATTCATTGTTTTTATCTTATCTAAAGCAATTCAAAATTTCTGTCTTTAGTTATTTGTCCATCAACCTGGAGCCGATACTACGTCTTTCCCTTAACCCTACTATCATCACTTTGCTTCCTTTATTCACTCAAAACCATGCTATAATTATAAACTACCATCACCCATACATGTATCATACAAAAATTGGTCCTTGACTATTCTCTTCATTCAATAGTCCTCACCATCGTTACCATATTCTTCGTTTCCCATCCATGCCATTATCACTTTATTTCTTTTTCTTTGCTAATAATTACTAACTCCTACTTTCTTTTAGTTATTAACTCTAAGACCAATTCTTGGTCTCATTTTCTTTACCGTTAAAATCATATTAATATGTTATTTACCATATTAATTTTCACTCAAATTCCACTAACTTCACTTTAGTACAAATCTAAATTTTGTGATTAATCTAGTCACAATATCAATCATTGTTCCAATTTTCAATTTCATAGATTTTGGGATACTAATTACTCCTCGGACTAATTTCTCACGTTCCATGTCTTTGTGGTATTTATCAACTAACATAATAGCTAACATTTAAATTCTACACTTTAAATACTCGCAGACCCGTGATTCTAAATTGTTTGGCAAGCTGAGTTGTAGCGTATACGACCCTTATTTGTAACCGTTCACGTTAAATTCAACACTTTTATTTTTTTATCTTTGACAAAATAGCTGGAATCACCTGTGTCAAAGATTTAACTTTCTAATTATTTATTTTTTAGCAGTGTTTATTTATATTTCTGACCGAATGGCTGGAATCACCTATGCTAGAAAAACTGTTTGTTTCTGACCATATGACTGGTATCACATGTGTCAGAAACACTGGCTATCTAACACATGGTAATAAATATTGAAATCACTCACACTTGTTTACTTGCAAGTTAAGTTGTCAAAGACGCAGTAATTTTCTGATACGTGAAATTATATCACTTCAATTTTCTACGTCATTTTCTCTCTTTTCTACCACTATCTTATTTGTCATTACTTAACAATTTATCATTACTTAAGTATTCTTACTCTTAATTAATTTCTCTCTAATCTAATCACAAAAGAGCACCCTAAAATATTAAAAGGCGACTCCACTAGGGAGTAGCTAAGGGAAACCAGGTTTCTTCAATATTCCCAAAATCTCAAAATCATCTCAATACTTTGCTAATTTCTTTTCTTGAAAAATTATTGTTTTGAAATTCTACTCATGTCTATTCTCTTTGCTTTTCCAATTCCTACAAAAGAAAAATATTATCTTGTTTTTTTTTTTTAAAAAAAATTAATTAAAAATCTCTCAACTATGGGGACTTTTAAAAAATTCGTTTCTAAAAAATATGTCAAATACAAAAATGTATAAATTTTGCCTAAAAGTTTATATTTAGGCACATTCAAAACTAGGATTAAAACCTAGTAATTATGATAAGCAAAACATGCTTTTTATATACTATTTTTATTATCATGCATCCTAGCTTAAAACTAAGCATTAATTATCACTTTTCTTATCTTATTTTGACAAGAATTATATTATGCACATAATAATACCATTATTATGAATTCTTTGTTGTTATATAATATTGATCCAAGTCTGACTAATTTTCACTCTTTTGAAATTGGGGATTAAGAATTATGACAAAAAAAAAAACTATTTTTCTTTATTTTGTCCGCAATAATTATTCAAATTTCTTCTATATTTAAGATATATTATTTATCTTGCACTCACTTCTTTATTTTCTATAAAAATTATGTTATGTACGTGATGCATCCACATGGCATAAGCTAAAACATTGAGACTCAAAATCAAAGTTCAATCTATTTCTTGTTCAAGAACTCAAGCTTCAGAATTCAATCCCAATAAACTCCTTCATTCCAGGTAAATTCTTATTACTTACCAATTTCAAGTTTATGCATAACACCACAAACATCCCTTTGATTGGGACTATTGATTGGTTTCAATCAGCTCAGGTAATATTCTGGGCTTTTATCTTAAGTTAAAAAATTGTGTATGCATTTTTAGTTAATATAAAGGGCTTTTATCTTTAAGTTAAAAAAGCCAAGAGCTCTGAAGCTATCAATGCTGGTTACAGACTTGCATGCACTGTTTATATATAACCTATATAAAGGCATTTACTCCTTGTAACAATCTAAGGTATTGCCTTTAATGTTTAGCTATCAATATAATATACAAAAAGCTCTTTTTTTTTTTTTTTCCTTTCTTGAGTCCACTCGTTCTCTTTCTTTATCTCATCAATTCATTGTTTCTATCTTATCTAAAGCAATTCAATATTTTTGTCTTTAGTTATTTGTCCATCAACCTTGAGCCGATACTACATCTTTCCCTTAACCACACTATCATCACTTTGCTTCCTTTATTTACTCAAAACCATACTACAATTATAAACTACCATCATACGTACATGTATCGTACATTTAGCTCTAAAAATTGGTCCTTGACCATTCTCTTTGTTCAATAGTCCTCACCATCGTCATCATATTCCTTGTTTCGCATCCAAGCCATTATCACTTCATTTCTTTCTCTTTGCTAATAATTACCTACTCATACTTTCTTTTAGTTATTTACTCTAAGACCAATTCTTAGTCTCGTTTTCCTTACTATTAAAATCATATTAATATGATCATTTATTATATTAATTTTCACTCAAATTCTACTAACTTCACTTTACTACAAATCTAAATTTTGTGATTAATTTAGCTACAAAATTAATCATTATTCTAACTTCTAATTTCATAGATTTTGGGTACTGATTACTCTTCCGACTAATTTCTCACGCTCCACATCTTTGTGGTGTTTATCAACTAACATAATAGCTAATATTAAAATTGTACTTTAAATACTTGCAAACTGGTGATTCTGAGTTGTAGCGTATATGAACTTTTTTTTTTGCAATTGTTCACGTTAAATTGGACACTTTTATTTATTTATTTTTTATCTTTGAGAAAATAACTAGAATCACTTGTGACAAAGATTTAACTTTCTAATTATTTATTTTTTAATATTATTTATTTATATTTCTGACCGAATTACTAGAATCACTTATGTCAGAAAAACTAATTATCTTTTTGTTTGTTTCTGACTATATATCTAGTATCACCTGTGTCAGAAACACTGGCTATCTAACACGTGATAATGGTTATTGAAATCACCCACACCTATTTACTTACAAGTTGAGTTGTAAAAGACGTAATAATTTTTTGACATGTGGAATTGTATCATTATAATTTTTTATGTCATTTTCTCCATTTTCTACCACTATCTTGTTTATCAATATTTAAGGTGGTGTTTGGTTGATAGTAATGGAATGTAATGGCTTTACATTGTTTGGTTTCACTTTTTACTTATGAATGACTTTTACAATGTAATGACCATTACATCAAATGAAGGAATTAGAATTACACTTGAAAATGGATGTAAAGGCCATTAAATTCCTAAGTTAGTCACTTTTTCCCTTTTTGCCCCTCATTTAACATATTTTACCCCCTCATTATTATCTTCTTCCTCATATCTATTACTAAACCAAATGTAAAACTTGCATCCATATTCATGACTAAACTACCTACAAATCATCTTTTTCCTCATATCATCTAATTACTATATTTTTATTTTCTAATATACATTTTGTATGTTATATTTATATGGTAAATAATAATAAGTAATTATTAAAATATTAATTTTACTACCATAAGAAATTTAATCTATTTTTATATTTAGTAATTGAATCTATTTTTATATTTTCTTTTTTCCAATAGTGATAGCATTTATTTTTNTTTCAACCAAACAAAATAATCATCTTTCTTTTCCTTTCCATTCTTATTCCCATTACGATTACCATTACATTCAATTTCATTCCACCCAACCAAACAGTACCTAAGTGTTTTTACACTTAATTATTTTCTCTCTAATCTAATCATAAAAGAGCACCCAGGAATAGATATTAATCAATGTTAATATAACTTTATTATTATTCTTTATATTATTTATGTTTGATTTAATTTATAATTTAAATAAATTAATTACAAATTATTTATTTAATTAATTAATGTTTGAAGAAACATAAAACAGATATGAATTATAAATTATAATTAATTAAATTTTATTTTAAAAAACAAAAATCTATTGGCAACATGCCTTATGTTGTCGTCGTAATAACGATTTCAGAAATTTAATTAAATAATTTTTTTTTTAAATGTAGAAAATCTAATGCCAAGATATTTTGGAAAATTTTTTTTTATTATTTTTTTAACAATTCGAAGCGTGTTTTCATAATAAGGGAACTCTATAACAACAATGCAAAAAGTCCCGTTGTTATGTGGTATTCTATTGCGATAAAGCTGAGCTATTACAACGACTCTGTCATCTCAATAACCTATTGCTATGACATCATAGCTTATATTTGTTGTGGCAATAGGCCTTGTTTCTTTTCATCTTTGTTAGTGTAAATTGTTGAGAGTTGTTGGTTATGAATTTTAAACAAATATCTATGAAATTTATTGTTTTGTGTTATGTTCATCTAATTATATTTTGACACGTTTGCTAATTAATATTTGGGTCAATGACATGAATATATCTACAACTTTTTATTTTGATTTAAAGATTCAACCATACATTTTTGTAAATTACACTTCATCAATTGACATTGTAACATAATATTTCAATTTCACCCTAACATATCTAATTTTAAGGAAAAACATTAATTCATGAAGATACCTCATCATTCGGTTTTTTGAAATCTAGACTATTTCCAAACAATTTTTAAATTAACAGAAAGCTATTATTGAGCAAACCCAAAATTCAAAAAAGAGAATAGATTTCTATTTATTTTGAAACTATTAAAAGTATTTTCTGTTTCAAATAAACACATAAGGAGGCTAATTTCGTAACTTAAATTCTTGTCCAAAATTAGATGCTGTAGTGGTTATCAATTTGAAACGTTATGCTTATCTTACAATCCCCATGAAGTGTAATTTCAAAAAGTATGGGCTTGAGTTTTTAAAATTTTTGGAAAAAAACACCTAGTACTACCTTTTGATAAATAATACCAAGAATACTATGTCCAAACTTTTACTTATTTTTGTACTACTTTTTTTTTAGAAAAATAACAATTTCTTGCTAAGAAAACCAAATAATGTCTTAGTCTTATTTCTTTTTGCTACTAGTTTACTTGTAGCTGATCACTCTTAAAACTAATTGCCAATTTATTATTAGAAATCATAAACTAATTGATTTTTGGAAACTAGAAATCAAATTGGTTACTAAAAACCAACAACTATATTGGTTTTCACCATAAATATCATAATTATTTAGTTAATAAAAACTAAAAACTAAATTAGTTTCTATCATAAACAGTAGAACTATTTGGTTAATTCAATTATTGGTTACTAGAAACCAATTTGGTTATTGGAAACTAGTTGTCAGAATCTAAGAACCAATATATATTTCTGTTGCTTTTACTTCAAAAATATAATTACTTAATTTGAGAACTTGATCAGATTCTTCAGCGTCCTTGCTCAATGTCTCACCCAATTTTTGCTACATAGCATTCTTAAAAAAAAAACCACAATGATTTCTAGGAAATTTTTGTGATTTGAAAAAAAAACCACAATGGTTTCTAGGAAATTTTTGTGGTTTCCTGTGATTTACTTAGCTACAGGGCAATCTACTAACAGGAAACCACGATGGTTTCCTGTGATTTATTTAGTTACAGGATATTCTGCAAAAAGAAAACCACAATGATTTCTCCGAAATGTTCGTGGTTTCGTGTGATTTACTTACATATAGGATATTCGGAAACCACGATGGTTTCCTGTGATTTATTTAGCTGCATGACATTCTGTAAAAAAAAAACCACAATGATTTCCCAGAAATATTCATGGTTTCATGTGATTTACTTACGTACAGGATATTCGACTAAAGGAAGCCAAAATGGTTTTCAGGAAACCTTTGTACTTTCCTGTGATTTACTTACGTACAGGGCTTTCAGCTAAAAGAAACCAAACTGGTTTCCAGAAAACCTTTGCGGTTTCCTGTGATTTACTTACTTACAGAATATTCCGCTAATAGGAAACCAAATTGGTTTCTAGGAAACCTTTGTGATTTTCTGTAAAAAAAAAAAGATGACTTATTTACTAAAATACCACTGCATTTTCTAACTTTCAAAGTATTTAGAAAAATGTCATAAAAAGATCGTACGGATTTTTATTATTTTTAAAAGGTCGTAAATTTGGTATTATTTTTTGAAAAATAGGTATAAGTGTCCAAACCCAAAATATTTTTAGGTTTATATTTGTATATTATAAAGACCCATTTACATTGTCTAACTATGTCTAACTACTGCAATCAATTGAGTCATATATATATATATATTTGTGATAAAACAATTGAGTGATATTTCAGTCTAAATTTTGTGTACAAATTTTATATAATGCTCGGAATAAAAAGGGGGCTCTTAACCTAAATGGCTGAATTCTGGATCACTGTTTGAAAAATGTCCCTTTTTTTAAACATTATTAAACAATAGCTGAATTTTGAAATTTATTTGAAAAATGGTTGTTTTTCATATTTCTTTTGTATAAAATTTATTTATTTTTTTAAAATAGATCAACTAAAAAAGGCCATTTATCAAAATAAAATTATAAAACGTTCGTTAATTAAATAGTGGTGAAAAACGTTCATTTTTTAATTTGATATAAAAAATAGACATTTCTTATAAATACTCAAAAAAAGAGGAAATTTTATTTTTTATGACAATGTTTTAAAAATTTAAAAAATCCCGGATTTTTATGTTTTTTGAAGAATCTTGGAATTATTACGAAAATGCCACTTTTAAAAATATTTATCAAAATATCACTTTTCACTAATTGATATAGTACTTGAGGTATTTAGTCAAGTTACTTGAGTTAATTAGACTTCTTACCTCAAATAACTCTTGATTACTCCAATAACTCAATTCGAATACATTTTAAAATTAACTAATTTTTAAATAATTATATTTTTCTTAATATTATTAAAGAATAATATTTTTTAATATCTCGAATGCCTTTAAAAATACTAATTTTTAAACAATAATATTTTTCTTAATATTTATGGTATTTTTCTATCAATATCCCAGATTTTTCAAAATTTCAACCCATCCAGATTTTTCAATTTTTTAAACTATGAGCTTGAGATTTATGTTAAAAGCCATATATGTGGTGATATAGAGTATTTAAAAGAAATACACTTTTTTAAAGATCAATTTAAAAAAAGGTCATTTTTTATACCCAATTAATAAATGATCGTTTTATAATTTTATTTTGATAAATAGCTGTTTTTCTGTTGATTCTTTTTATAAAGTAAATAAATTTTTGAAATAGAAATTAGTTTTTTAAAAATAAATTAATATATTTTGATGTGCTAAATAAAGTAAATCAATTTTTTATAAAATAAATCAATTGTTTTAAAAAAAATAAATAAGTTTTTAAAAAATAAATCAATATATTTTGATATACTAAATATTAAAAACGATCATTTTTTAAATAAATTTTAAAGTTTTGCTAGTTTTTAATAATGTTTAAAAAACGGCTATTTTAAAAACCAAGATCCAAAAGTCTGCTATTTGGCTAAAAAGCTTTGTGATGTATCCTATAGCCCGAAAATTAAAGGGTTTCTTGCACTTATAAGTTATACCTATAAAAAATGAAAAGAATTACAAAAATACGGAAGTCACAATTTTTTCCAGTTTTCGTACAATTTTAATTAAGGAAATATCATTTTTAAAAAATATTTAAAAAATTATCACTTTTAAAATAGTTACTGGTTACCAGTTTCTGAAAATTGGTTACTGGAAACTGGTTACCAATTATATATCAGTTATAAATATCTTCGGTTATTAGTTACCAATTTATGGAAACTGGTTACTAGAAGCTAGTTATTATTTTAAAAAATAGTATTTTTATATATATTTTTTAAAAAACAGTATTTTTCTACTAAAAACCGTACCATACCGTGGAAAAGACAAAAACACCGTATTTTTCCAATTTTTTTCAAAAATACCGTATTTTTTCTAATTTCCCCAAAATTAAATTATAAAAAGTGAAAATAAATGCTTTCAAATGCAATTTAGAAAGGGTCCAATAAACTCGACCCATTAACGTGTAGCCGTTCCTTTCAGCTTGGTCGTTGGACTCAAGAAACAATGACGATTGTTCTTCTAGGACTGGGAGTGATTCCATTAACGTGTAGATAAGCTTTTTTTGTTTTTTTTGTTTTTGTTCTTGGGAATGAGATTTCACGTTTGTACGTTTCGATATCAGTTATGGATTTCGAACAATATGCCATTGAAAGCCACAAGGAGAGCTAGAGTTTCGTACAAACGCCTCTGCCAGTCGAACTACTGTTCAAATTATAGAGAAGTCCATTCGTATATTACTACTGGGACTTTATCAGAAACCCATTTCGACGCGGTGAAAACCAACGGAACGAATAAATCTATTGTCTTCTTCAATTCCCAGATCACCAAACATGGAAGAAACGGTGATATCAGAGGAGCTGAGTCGGTTTTCTTCCGTATGCCTAATAGAAATACCATTTCCTGGACGGCCATGCTCACTGCGTATGCCGAAAATGGGGATATTGGTAATGCACGCAAGATGTTTGATGAAATGCCTGAACGAAACACTGCCTCATATAATGCGATGATAACTGCTTATTTTCGGAACAAGTTTATGATAGATGAAGCTTTTGAGTTGTTTTCTGGGATGTCTGAGCGGAATGCAGTCTCTTATGCTGCTATGGTTACTGGTTTTGTGCAGGCGGGGATGTTTGACAAGGCAGAGAAGTTGTACTTTGAGACACCGGTTGAGTTGCGGGACCCTGTTTGTTCGAATGCATTGATGAGTGGGTATTTGAAGCTGGGAAGGTTGGAAGAGGCGTTTTGTATTTTTGATGGTATGTTGGTTAGAGACGTGGTTTCGTGGAGCTCTATGGTTGATGGGTATTGCAAAGTAGGAAGAGTTGATGGTGCTAGATTTTTATTTGATAAGATGCCTGATAGAAATGTGGTTAGTTGGACAACAATGATTGATGGGTATATTAAGGATGGGAATTTCGAAGAGGGGTATAAATTGTTTTTGAAAATGAGAAGGGATGGAGTTGAGGTCAATCCAGTTACCTTGACTGTAATGTTTGAAGGTTGTGGCAGTTTTTCAAAACATAAAGAAGGAATCCAGATACATGGGTTGGTTGCACGTATGGGACTGGAGTTTGAAGTCTTCTTAGGAAATTCTATCATTATCATGTATTGCAGATTCGGTTGTATAAACGCAGCTACTAAGATGTTTCGTACGATGAGCAAGAGAGATCTAGTCTCGTGGAATTCCTTGATTTCTGGTTATGTTCAGTGTGCTGAAATGGAAGCAGCTTTTGAAGTTTTTGATAGGATGCCTCAGAAGGATGTAGTTTCTTGGACCACCATGATTTCAGGATTTTTCAGCAAAGGGTTGACTGAGAAAGCTGTCCAATTGTTTGGGATGATGCCCCAAAAAGACTCTGTTTCTTGGACTGCTATAATTTCAGGGTTTGTTAATAATGAGGAATATGAAGAAGCTTTTCGTTGGTTTACTGAGATGCTTGGAACAGCAATCAGGCTTAACCCAATTACTTTGAGCAGCATGCTCAGCGCTTCAGCTGGTTTGGCAACTCTAAACCAAGGATTGCAGATCCATGCTCTAGCAATAAAGATGGATATGGAGTTTGATTTGTCCATCCAAAATTCTCTAGTCTCAATGTATTCAAAATGTGGAAATTTGGCTGATGCTTGGCAGGTTTTCATAAATATTGATTCACCGAATGCTGTTTCTTTTAACTCAATGATAACTGGGTTTGCTCAAAATGGTCTTGCCAAAGAATCACTAAGTTTATTTAGAAAAATGCAGAATGAAGGATGCAAACCAAACCAAATTACCTTTCTGGGTGTTCTTTCAGCTTGTGTCCATGTCGGGTTCGTAGATGAAGGATGGAAATATTTTAAAACGATGGTGTCTTTGTACAATATTGAAGCAGGGCCTGATCATTATGCTTGCATGGTTGATCTCCTTGGTCGAGCTGGGTTACTAGATGAAGCAATGGAATTGATCCAATCAATGCCCTTTGAGCCTAATCCTGGAGTTTGGGGAGCCCTTTTGGGAGCAAGCAGGACGCATTTACGTCTTGATCTTGCAGAGCTTGCAGCTCAACAACTTATTAAATTAGAGCCAGATAATGCAACTCCTTATGTGGTCTTGTCTAACTTACGGTCTGTTTCGGGTAAAAAGAAAGATAGTGACCAACTAAGGATGACCAAGAAATTGAAGGGGATAAAAAAGAGTCCAGGTTGTAGCTGGATCATCGTGAAGGACAAGGTTCATTTGTTCCTTGCAGGAGATCAATCTCATACGGAGATAAAGAATATTAAAGTTGTACTCTCGATGATAATGATGGACACGAGACAAACTGCACTTTGATGGTTAAGGGCCGGTTCCTTCTTAAGCCTGATCTGTGTTTCACTAGAATAGAAGATTTTTACAGCTTATGGTCAGGTTTCTTTCTTGGTGTATATATATAGGTAAAAAAAAAAAAAAACATATAGATAGGTAAAAAAAAAAAAAACAAAAAGGAATACCTACTGGATTATGGCCCATACATATATATATATATATGCGCTTTCCAGTATCTTAGTTACCGGACACTTGATCATTGATGCTCCCAGGGCTTTGTTTGGTAGGAAGCAGAAGTTATCAAGGTTTTTCCCTTATTTTTCTGATTCGATTTTAGGAATGGAGGATATAATCAAGGCCCTGTTATATGGTTAATATAGAGAAATTTTGTGCCATAATAGACGTGTGCTTTCTTATCAGGCTTCATCTTGAGGCCATAACTCATATCTAGTAAGATCCTGACAACTTGCAAGTTTTCAGAGGAACTGTCCTATCTGTTCGCTGAAGTCTCTTTTGCTCCAATGTCAGATGGCACGTATAAACCCGTTCACGTTCTGGAGATGTTGCCACTAGTTTTGACGAAAGGCTGGTAGATGCTTTTCAGAGCTTGTGCATAAATGTGGCGCAGATATTTATTGTTAACTTGAACTGTCCAAAGTGGGGACCTTTTACGTTCCAAATGCTCTTCCTGTTACTTACTAAGCAATCAACCTTCTTGTCTGAAGCAGTCAATCCATGAAAGGTCAAAATTCTTGCTTGGCCAATTTGTTGCCCTTTATTTATTTATTTATTTTAATTTTTAAAATAAGAGTTCCAATTCCTAACAGGTGTTCAAGGTAAGGCCTTTCAGAGAATTTTCTTGAGAAGGATAGATGGAAGAAGAGATACTCTAGTAGCAAAACTTTCAAGGTTGAGTAAACACTTAAGTTTACCCTACCAGTTGCTGCTGCTTCATCCGTTTTCACTAAAGCTTGCCATTAGCAAATGACAAAAACTTTTCTTCTGCAACTTCCACCTCATTTATGTGACAGTCCACTGGTAAATGAATCATTTTTCGGGCACATATAAACTTAGTTCAATGGTTTTCTGCATGCGACCATTTGACCAACGAGTCCACCAGTAGGCAGTAGGTCTGCAATAAGATCTCCAAACTTTCCTACCGAGCAGACCATCCTATTTGAGCTATTCATTATTAGCTCAAGATTTTTATGTTCCCATGAATTGCAGTCACACACCAAAGTCGGTTAAGATGTTCTTACCTGTAGAATTTTGTAGATTCTTGAAACAAAATTTGTGACCAAGTCTATTTCTGTAGTTAGCTGTAGGGTCTTGCTTTTAATATACAATTGAAATAACATGTATCTAGAACTCTTTCTAGTTTAAGCACTAGTTTTTAAAACACAACCCGGTCTAAAGGGCATGAAAATTGATGCTTGGAAGTTAATCATGGTGCGTTGACTTTTATTCTCTCTCTCTGAAGTTTGACTTTTCTGTTTCAGCTGGTTTTCTCCTTTGCTTCGGAGTTGAAGGGAAAGCTAACTATCAATGCCCCTGGTGAAAGGTCTATGTGCTTCACCTCTAAATATAAACAATATCTCATTCTGTTTTAGATTCTGATACCGGCTCTTAACAGCTTTATAGGAATTCTTTTCGGTTTTATTAACTGAATGAGATACTGGTGTAGAAGTTTTAGTTTCGTATACAGAGGAATCGGCATACTGATTTGGCATGCATTAATCGTGAAAACTTGAGGACTTGGAGTTTTGGATTCCATAATAGGTATAAGAATTGGAAATCTACCCTCAAGGATGCTTTGGCAATGTATAATTATTCTTATGGCATCCAAAAAGTGACAACATAATCCACTACGTCTATTTGCTCCAAAAAATGTCCACTAATTCTGATGGAGCCAATTCTTGGAATTAACATTGAAAGACCTTATAATTGACCAAAATTAAGTTCGTGGAGAGACAAGTATTACACTGGCGTATAAGGTTGGGAAAAGAAAACAGAGATTCGTAGACAAGATGGTGAAGTCAACATACAGCATACCATTATACAAATTACAAAAGGTATCTGGTAGTAATTACATTATATTCATTGATTAAAGCAAAAATGACAATTTTTTTTTCCTTTACAGAAATGAGAATTCCAGGTATACGATAAACCATGTTTGAATACATGAAATAGGTAAATATTGCTCTCTCATACCAGTGCTGTTTCGCACCCTTATTCAGCTTTAAGAAACAAACTATAGAAACTTAAATTAACCTCCACAGCCTCCACAGCCTCCACAACCTCCACAGCCTCCACACCCACCGCCACCATCACCGCCGCTGCCAGCATCGCCGTCACCACCACCACCGCCACCGCAACCGCTACTTATGCTGGCAACTGCAGCCGTAGTAGCCAGAGCAGCACCAGCTCCAGCCAGAATAACCATCCCGCCATCCTTTGTTCCACTGCTTTTCTTAGTTCCTTCCCCTCTTTCAATGTCAGGCCCCGCCGGATAAGGCCGTTGAGCTGAAGGAGTGGTTCCACTTAAGCTCTGCATCCTGATTGGATTTGGAGTTCTTGTCTGCATCTTCTTTTTGTTTCCTCTGCTACACAGACAAACCAAAATTATGACAGCGGCAATCACAGAGCCGCAGGCTACGAGCGCTATTGCATAAGCTTTCATCTGATGCTTTTTGTTTATTTTCCTTTGCTTGGCGCGAAAGGGAGAAGGCAGGTATGAGACTCTTATATAGCACTTTGCTACGTTTGATTAGAGATTTGGTGGAAGTTTACTTATTACTTTCGGAATTCTGACTTTTGAGAAACAACTGGGAAATGACTATAGGAATTAACGAGAAAACAATAGTGGAATTTCTTGGTTGACTAAACAAATTAAATGAAAAGATCGACGTAGGAAGGAAATTGAATCGTTGACTCGGTACTCGGAGAATTTAACTAAGCAAAACTTAGAGTTAGCAATCATCATAGGGAAGTTTAAGAGGCAAGAAAGGGAATGGTTGAGCTAAAGGTGTTTCCGAAAAGAAAACTAAGAAGTATTGATGAATAATAGAAGAACGCACACTATTTTCAGATGATTCTGATAAACTGATAATAAAAAGATCCATGGTGTTGTGAGGTGGTAATGTTTTGTCTTTTATCTCTGTTTTTCTTATTAGATTGGGTTAAGGTTGCATAAGATGTTGTGATCATAATAGAACTAATAAAGAATTCCTACAAAGCCCCAGCAACAAAAAAAAAAAAAAAAAAAAGAAAAAAAAGAAAGGTATTCCTATGAAGGATGAGAATTAATAAAGATTTCTTACAAGAGCGAATAATTAGTCTAAGGATGAGAATAGAGAGGATATCAATTGATTTGGCTTGGCTCACTGACCTGAGGCTGTTTCTTGTTTCCAATAGTCCGCCTCTTGATCGAGGAAGTTTTAAAATCTTCCAAATTGTCGTATCAATCAGTTTGAGACACAGAAAATGTAGAAGAATGCTTTTGACTGCTACGTTATTTTACAAAATACTCCTAGAAAACTCATTTTATCCCAAACACTACCAGTCAGGTTCATTTCGCTATTAATAAATAGTGAGATTTTGGCATATTTGCCTCTTCAATTACAAGGATTGGCAATGTGGTACCTAATTTTTTTCACAATCAAGTCCTCGAATTTACAAACCGTGGCAATATAGTCTAATCCGCTCGTGTCTGTCAAATATTAGACAGAATTGAGCATGTTCGAATCACATGCAATGTTCTGGAAAGAAAAATAGAAAGACGTTGTAGGATTTTGGAAGAAAGAAGTTTTAAGACTCAAATTTCAAATTAATGAGAAACTATATAAAATTAACTAAAGTAATTCAAATTAATCAAGTTAACCTAAAATTAATTGAAGTTGAGACAGTGAGGGTCACCATTAGGCAACCTTGAGAGTTGAGACCCACGAAGGGTCACCATGAGACCACGCTGTGATCACGGGGTAATATATGTTCGAAGGAACAAATTGAAGATAAATATTCTTAGGCTACGTTTGAAACTTGGATTTTAGTAAGGAAAAAAATTATATGGGCAAAGTTGAAGGAAAAAGAGAGGAAAAAAAAGTTTCCTAAAATTCTATAAAATTTAATTTTCGAAACTTTTTCTCTTATAATCTTTTTATTATAATCTAAATCTTCTAAATTTATTGAAAACGTCCTTTACAGAATCTCTGTAAAAATTATTTCTTCAATCTTTGATAAAATCCAAACAAAAGAAAATAAAATTTCTAAGAATTTGTTTTCTTTCTTTCCTAAAATCCAAGATCGAAACAGAGGAGTTGGAGTTTTACATCAGTACTACTTTAATTTTTGTTTCCTGTATGTAATCAGTGGTTTTCAATTTTCTCAATCTGGTATTTGTCAAAGAAAATGAGAACGAAATTTTTCCTTGGTTTCTCTCACAAACTGGTAGCTAACCATCTACATTGCCTCAATCTCCTTGGGCCATACCAAAACTCTCTTAGAGCCGATTTATAACACGAATTAAGGGCACCAGCCAAATTAATCCATCTAATATAATTTCTACCGCCGTTGAATTTCTTAATATAGAGTAAGTCCTACCTCCAAACGTTCTTGGGAAAGACTCTACTTATCATTTTGAGAATATGCAACCATTAAAAGTTGTTATGCATATGTACCCCACCGGAGTAATAATTATTGCACTAACATAACTTTGATTTCTAAATTTCTCAAAGAATTAAGTTTCATAAAATGAAAAGAGGAACATAAGATTAAGTTTTATAGGTTACTTTAGTAGTGGACAAGTCGTCATATGCTTGTCATGGTCCATGTTTTGACAAATGACAACATAATCAGCTATGTTTATTTGCTCCAGAAAATGTGATCCATGACTAATTTTTGGACTTTTAACACTGAAAAGCCTTGTAATGAACCAAAATCAATTCAATAAAGACGAATTTTGGAGTGAATATGTAAAGAACTATTACACTGGCGTATAGCTCACAAAGGAGTTAGGAAAAGAAAACAGAGAGATTCGTAGACTCAATGGTGAAGTCAACACACAGCATATACCATATTTGAATACAGGAAACAGATAATATTCATTGATCAAAGCAAAAGTGACATGTTACCATATTTTAATACAGGAAATAGATAGTATTGCCCTCTCATTCGTGTGATGTTTCAAATTCACACCCTTATTCATCATAAAGAACAAAATTATGTAGAAACTTAAGTTAACCTCCACAACCGCCACCTCCACAGCCTCCACACCCGCCACTGCCGCAATTGCTACTTATGCTTGTGACTGCAGCCGTGGTAGCCAGAGCAGCGCCAGCCCCGGCTAACATAATCATCCCGCCATCCTTTGTTCCACTGCTCTTCATAGTTCCTTCACCTATTTCAACGTCCGCCCACTTCTTAACGCTATTTCATAACCTTTCATCTTATGTATGGTTTTTTTATTTGCTTGGCGCAAAAGATCGAACAAGGCAAGTATATCAACAAGGTTATATGTATATATATAGATAGATAGATAGATAGATAGATATGAAGCTCTGTGCTTCATTTAACTAGGTATTAGGTCGAAGTTTACTTGTTAACATTCGGATCAATTCTGACTAGAATGAAGAAAGTAAAAAAATAATGAAATTTCTTGGTTGATTAAACAAATTGAATGAAAGAGTCGAAAAAAGAAGGAAATTGTCTCGTTGACCCGTACCATTTTTGAAGTCAAGCATTTAAGAGAATTTAATTCGGCAAAATAATACAATAACTTATCAAAGGGAAGTTAAAAGGCAAGAAGGGAAGAACATATGAACGTGGTGCTATGAAAGATGCTTACTAAACTTGTGAAATAAGACCTTCAATAATTTTACAAAAATAGCAAAAGGGAGACTAGCTAGTCATTTTACATAGACGGACTTTGGATATGTCCTTTTCCATTATTCTTGACAGAAAACTTTAATGGGTTAAAAAGATCTGTCATATAAGCTATATATATATATAGTTCCCAATCTAATAGGTATTTTTTTTCATCTATATAAGTTTTTTTTTAGTCATCATTATGTAACGGTAATCATAATTCGAGTAATTGGAAAAAAAAAATCCATTATTTAATACTTTTAATTAGACAAAACAATACCTATAAATAGTGTTAAAAAATACATACCGAATTGGTGCCTTATATTTATGTTGTCATAATTTGAGTAGTTTGAAAAAGAAAATACTTATTATTTAATATTTTTCTCTCTCCATTTTTTATCATGAAAAGATGTGCATGATGAATTTTAATTGGATAAATTACTTTTATCTCTCCATTTTTATCATAAAAAGATATGCGTGACGAATTTTAGTTGTGAAAAACAATCCATAGCTAAAAAAAAAATACATACTGATTGGTACCCTCTCAACTCTTATGTTTCAATGTATGAACTTATTCACTTTGTAGATCAGTGGAAAAGAGCCAGAAATTAAGTCAAGTGGTCCTTATTCTCCTATAAAGTCAAGTGGTCGTTGATTTCCTTAGTTTTTAAAATTTAAAAAATGGTACTCAAGAAAAATAAAATAAATAATTTTTTTTAATAAAAGAGTCCACCGTAAACTCAATTGAACGAACTCGCTAACCAAGTCTTAAACCTCCGTAGAAGATTTTGTGTCGTAGGTAATGGAATCAAACGGATCAGTCATGATTATATGTGAGGCCAACACAACACAACACAAAATTATACTCGACATGACTAATAATTGTCACGACTCAAAACCCGGGTTAGTGGCAGAAAGGAAATTTCACAAAGATGAGAAATTCTTTGATTTATTTGAAAAATGTCTAAAAAATTTTAGTTTTGTAAACAGTCCTTTATAATAAAATATTTAGAATTTTATCTCGTGAACCTCTCCTACAGTTCGTATACACCATTAAACATAGACCGAATAATAATTAGAAAACGTAAAATCAAATAGAAGTTCAAGCATCATCATTATCCACAATAACAAGTTAAATCCCAGAATGGCATACATAAGTTCACAGACAAATTAGAAAGTAGTAATCTTGGTTTAATGCTAATACAAAATCTAAAATGGTCCAAATACCACAATAGTAGACTTCTAGCATTACCAAGAAACGAACTACAGTCAAGATGGCCTCTTACTCCTCTTGATCACCAAGATCGCACTGAATACCACCTGAAGAGGAAGGTAAGGGGGGTGAGCATAAAATGCCCAGTAGGAAAAATAATTACCTCGATCGAAAATATTTAAGTGATGGAAAATTCCTGCATGGTTAGCTCAAATCCAAAACATACACACACCTATGTATATATAATCCAAGCCGGAAAACCATATATATAAATCAGTGTAATCAAAACCATCAATCCATCTGCACATGACACAAATCAACCCATACCCATGAGCTCTCATCCTCTCATCTGTGAAACTCAGGATAATGGCACTAAGTATGCCTAACAGCCTGCCTGACACCTAAGCCCATACCCGGAGGGGACACCCATGTGTCGCCTACCAAACCTGGAGGGGCAACCGTATTGCCTACACCTACCAATGGGGAGGTAATCAGAAGTAACAAACCCCGCGTGAGTTTATGGACTCTGCACCAACGGTGGGGCACGCAGCGCCATACTGTAAACCTACGATGCTAACATGGTGCTCATGTATGATCCTATGACACGTGCAATACCGAACTGAAGTGTGAAAATAATCATGCTCAGGTTTTTCAATAAAATCAGCACACTAGGTTTTATAGAAAAACAGACAGCATAACGGCCCTATTTGTAATATACTCAAAATAACCTGCACTCAGAAAATTCTCAGAGCAATACAGTATATACATCACATAATCAATTCCCATCACAGATATTTAAATCGTCTAAAAATCACGTTTGTTCACATATGTTGCAGAAAATAATTTTTATTCGAAAACGATATAAAACAAAGGTAATTGAGTCCCTACCTCGACCAAAATAGCGATACTACGCTATCGAGTCCTCGAGGCGTCGTTGACGATCGCCCGGAGGGTCGGGAACAAATTCCGAGCCCTCGATCGTCTTCTTGCGAAAAACCAACTTCTCACCGGATTTTCAATTCCATGAACGGACCTCTTTCGTTGAATTCCTAGCACCCAAAATAGCTAGGTTAGACATATAACTTGTCCAATTCAGGTCTGGGCTCACACCGGACCGGTGGCATGCAAAACGAGATAAAATCTCGACCGTCCGATCGCGATTTTCGTGCCGATCACCAAACAGCACAATATATATATCAAACTTCTCCATTTTCTGAGTATATTCCAAAAATACAGTCAAAAACACAATCCAACGGCCGGATTAAAAAAGATCAAGCTTAAACCTTAAAATACCCAAAAATGGTAAATTTTGATCCGGATAGTATGGGGTCGAGATATATATACCTTGACAACTCTTGCGACGATACGAATCCAACGAGACCAGTTTGGAGTCGAATGGACGCTTGAATCTTCGCCGACGGCCAAAAATCCGAAAATGGGTCAAACGGCTTTAATGGAGTTTTCCGGCGAACCGGTCATCGGCGGCGGCGGCTGGTGGCTGGCGGAGCTTCGTGGCAGCCTAGGGAGTCGACGCCAGGTGGTGGGCTAGCCGGACGGTGGCCGAGCGGCGGCGAGGTGGCTTCCCCCTTTCTTCGGCCGAGAGCGTGTTCGTGGAGAGAGAGAGAGAGAAATCCGAGAGAGAGTGAGTGAGTAACGGGAGGGAGAGAGAGAGAGCAGATAAATCAATTTTTTTTTTTAAAAAAAATCTGGTCAAAGGACCATTTTGCCCTTCTTAAAACTGGGTTTTTTACATTTTCCCCTCCTTATAGGAATTTCGTCCCGAAATTCAAAGCACAAATCAAGGTTTACATCACAATAACTGAAAGTTAAACAAGTGAGGGTACTTCTCGTATATTTCTGTCTCGAGTTCCCAAGTAGCCTCGTCTTCTTTGTGATGTTCCCAAAGCACCTTGACAAGTGGAATCTCTTTGTTATGAAGCACTTTCAACTCTCTAGCCAACAAGCGAATAGGCTGCTCTTCATAGGACACATCTTCTTGGATCGATACATTCACGTACTAAATAACATGAGATGAGTCCGGCGTGTATTTCTTCAACATCGACACGTGGAACACATTATGCACGTGTCCCAACTGTGCAGGTAGATTCAAGCGATACGCCACTGGTCCAATCCTCTCAGTGATCTCAAAGGGACCAATATATCTTGGAGCAAGCTTACCCTTAACTCCGAATATTATAACACCATGCCTTGGAGTCACTTTCAAGAACACGGAATCACCAGTATCGAACTCTATCTCACGTCTCTTAGGGTCAGCATAACTCTTCTGGTGACTCTGGACTTCCTTAATTCTCTCTTGGATATCCTTGATCTTCTCAGTAGTCTCCTCAATCAGTTCAGGTCCAAGAGTAACATGCTCTTCTGGTTCTGCCCAACACAAAGGTGATCTACACGGCCTCCCATACAGCACTTCATATGGAGCCATACCCACACTGGTCTGGTAACTGTTATTGTAAGCAAATTCCACTAAAGGAAGATGATCATCCCAGTTCCCACCAAAATCCAGTATGCAACAACGTAGTATGTCCTCAAGAATCTGAATGGTCCTTTCAGACTGACCATCTGTCTCAGGATGATGAGCTGTACTGATATCCAACTGCGTACCAAACGCTTTCTGTAAGGCTCTCTAAAATTTGGAAGTAAACCTTGGATCTCTGTCAGAAACTATGCTTGAAGGCACACCATGCAAGCGTATGATGTTCTCTACATATAGTTTACTGAGCTTAGTGAGAGAATAGTCAATCCGGATCGGTATAAAGTGAGCATATTTCGT
Source organism: Trema orientale (assembly GCA_002914845.1). Classification (NCBI taxonomy): domain Eukaryota; kingdom Viridiplantae; phylum Streptophyta; class Magnoliopsida; order Rosales; family Cannabaceae; genus Trema; species Trema orientale. The sequence goes on along the minus strand of JXTC01000366.1, from coordinate 172,638 downwards.
CAACCGATCGACTATCACCTAAATTGCGTCGTTCTTCCTCAAGGTCTTCGACAAACTGGTCACGAAGTCCATCATGATCTTGTCCCACTTCCACTCCGGAATAGGTAACGGCTGAAGTAATCCAGCTGGTCTCGGTATTTAGCCTTGACTTGCTGACAAGTCAAACACTTAGTCACAAAGGTAACCACATCCTTCTTTATACCTTTCCACCAGTACTACCGTTTCAAATCCCGGTACATCTTAGTACTACCCGGATGTACTGCGAACCTTGATTTATGAGCCTCAGTTAGAATGGTTTCTCGAAGATTAGGGTCATTAGTTACAGCCAACTTCCCATTGAAAAGCAAGAACCCTTCTCTGTTAGTGCTCCAACCATCTAACTGTTCACCATTCTGAAGTCGGTTCCAGATTGTCCTCAACTCTCTGTCTTGCCACTGATTCTGCTGGACAGTCTGGAGAAGAGATGGTGAAATCACAATGTTGCTCAGGTAAGCAACTCCTTCATTCTCGAAGTACTATAAGTTATAGTCGCCAACCGTAACTGAGTTCTTCCAATCTTCAAACACTAGTGCAGCTAGTACACCATGAGGCTTCCTACTCAGTGCATCGGCTATAATGTTGGCTTTACCAGGATGATACTATAGGTCGAAGTCATAATCCTCCATATATTCAACCCATCTTCGTTGTCTCAAGTTCAGATCCTTCTGGGTAAAGAGATACTTCAAGCTCTTATGATCGGAGAATATATCAAACTTCGTACCATACAAGTAACATCTCCAAATCTTCAACGCAAAGATCACTGCTGCAAGTTCCAGGTCATGGGTGGGATAGTTCCACTCATGTGGCTTCAACTAACGAGAAGCATGGGCCACAACTCGACCATTCTGCATCAAGACACATCCCAAACTTGTCTTCGAAGCATCGGTATACACCACATAAGGCTCGTTACTATTAGGAACAGTAAGAACAGGTGCGGTGGTTAAACTCTGCTTCAACCTGATAAAAGCTTCTTCACTTTCGTGATCCCAAACGAACTTGACGTTCTTCCTGGTCAAACTTGGTCAAAGGCAAAGCAATTCTCGAGAAGTCTTGTACAAAACGACGGTAGTAGCCTGCCAAACCGAGGAAACTACGTACCTCTGTCACATTTATCGGTCTTTCCCACTCCAGAACAGCTTCTATCTTAGCAGGATCGACTGAAATACCTTCGTGAGAAATCACATGACCCAAGAACTTCACTTCTGATATCCAAAAGTCACATTTCGATCTCTTGGCGTACAACTGACGATCTCTCAAGATCTTGAGTACTATCCCCAGATGTTCGACATACTATTCTCGAGTCTTAGAATACACCAGGATGTCGTCGATGAATACAACCACAAAATGATCCAAAAACGGCCGGAAAATTCGATTCATGAGATCCATAAAGGCTGTAGGAGCATTTGTCAAACCAAATGGCATCACTAGAAACTCAAAGTGACCATATCGGGTTCTGAATGCTGTCTTAGGTATATCATCCTCTCTTATCTTCAACTGATGATAACCAGATCTCAAATCAATCTTGGAGAAGAATCTTGAACCACCAAGTTGGTCAAACAACTCATCTATCCTTGGCAAAGGATACTTGTTCTTCACTGTCAACTGGTTCAACTTTCTGTAGTCCACACAAAGTCTCAACGAACCATCAGCTTTCTTTGCAAATAAAACAGGAGCACCCCAAGGAGAAGTGCTACAGCGAATAAAGTCCTTGGAAAGCAGGTCATCCAACTGTTCTCTTAATTCTTCTATTTCAGCAGGCGCCATGCGATAGGCTGGAATAAAAACTGGCTGAGCTCCAGGAACTAGTTCAATATAGAACTCGATCTCTCTATCAGGTGGTAATCCCGGTAAGTCTTCAGGAAACACCTCTGAATACTCACTCACCACTAGAATCCATAGGTCTTGATCGTCTGTCCTCACCTCGCCATCAACGGTAAATAAGTTCCCATAACACTCGAGTTTCTTCCTTCCACCCAAGCACGCTTTTAGAGCAGGACTAGGCTCCAATGGACTCATTCTAGTTTGATAGACAATGGGATGTCTATCACTAGAAAAAAGAGTCACCCGCTTTGTGTGACAATCCACAACGGCTCGATATTTCGACAACCAATCCATACCGAGTATCACATCATACTGTCCCATCGGTAATACAATCAAATCAGCAAGCAACTTCCTATCATCAACCACAATCCGACAAGACTTACACATACTAGACACATCGGCTACTCCTCCCACAGGTGTACCCAACATCAATGCATAATCCAATTCAGAAAATTCCAACCCCAAGAGTTGAGCAAACAACAAGAATATGAATGAATGGGATGCACCAGTATCAAATAAAACATGTGCCCAAGAGTGTGAAATAAGGATCATACC
>JXTC01000366.1:142102-161758 GCA_002914845.1 Trema orientale | reverse complement strand
CACGGGTTTACTCTCAACAAATCTTTTCCTGACAATTTGGCATGATAGATTCTGAGATTATATTTGGTTTATTAATCCATTATGTATATCTAACATGTAGTAGTAGCCTGGGTAGCATTAGCTCCTGCCAAACTAACCATCCCACCATCCTTTATTGTTTCACTGCTTTTCTTAGTTCCTTCGCCTATTTCAATGTCGGGCCAGGCCGGATAAGCCCGTTGCGCCGAAGGAGTACTGGTTGTGCCTAAGCTCTTCGTTCCGATTGGATCTGGACGGCTTGTTTGCTTCTTCTTTTTGTTTCGTACGACGCAAAGACAACCCAAAATCATGACTGCGGCAATCACTGATCCGCTGGCCGCGATGAGCGCTATTGCATAAGCTTTCATTTTTTTTTTAAACCTTTGCTTGGCATGAAAGAAACAATGCAAGTATCACACTGTTAGGTCAAGGTTTAGAGAAAATAATAATAATAATAATAGTGATATATTCTTGGTTGATTAAACAAATTAAATAAAAAAAAATTCGAAATGAGAAGGAAATTGTGTTATTTATCAGTATTAATCGAAGTCAAGAATATGTAAAGAGAGTTTAACTCGAACGGTGAAAATTAGAATAAGAAAAAGTAAGAAAGCAATCAAACAAAGGGAAATTCAAAGGCAAGAAAGGGAAGCATCGTACGAATATAGTGGTGCAACCGAAGGTGTATTTTTGAAATGATGATTGAGACCAATTGATGAATAATTGAATAACATAAGTATTTTGAGATAATTTCTTACAAATTTTTTTTGATATGAAAGATGCTCAAAAGGGATGAAATAAGACCTTAGATATACTGGCTTACGTCCTTTGAAAAAGGCCCCAAGTTGAGAAATTTACAAATTTACAGCCAGTATCCGTTTTTATACTTTATTTTTTCATAAATACCCGTTTTCAATTTTTCTTTTAAAAGTACCTGTTTTTATGGTATACATTTCGGTCACGTTTGGTGCGCCGTATTGTATTGTGATGTATTGTATTGGATTGTATTGTATTGTATTATTCTATTACAATACTATGTTTGGTGTTGCATTTGTATTAAGATGTTGTGTTAAAAAGTTAATTTTGAAAAATATTATTTTAAAAATTTATTTAGAAAAATATTATTTTAAAAAAATATTTAGGAAAATACCACTTGTAAATTTACCACTTTTTAAAAAATTATTTACGAAAAAATCACTTTTTTAGATATAAATTTAGAAAAATACCATTTTTAAAAATTTATTTAGAAAAACACCACTTTTTAAAAGGATAAAGTGACGTGAAAGAGAAAGTGATAAGAGAGAAATTAAGAATAGAAAAAGTGAGGAGAATGAGTATTGTATAATACTACGTTAAAGTTAAAATTATGTAATACAGTGTAATACAGACATTTTATTTTGTATTAGATAATACTCTCCGTATTGTATTAAATTTTAATATCGTATTAAATAATACAATACAAAGGCACAACCAAATACAGTATTATGTTTAATTAATACAATACATCCTTATACAGTGTACTAAACGTGCAAAATATGAGTGATATACACTAACAATGTAAATTTTTATCAATGATGTATAAATTTCATAAGTAAAATATGAATGGTACACATTTATAATATAAATGTTTACTGTGATTTATATTTTTCATTATAAATTTGACTTATGATATACATTTTGAATTGTGTGTCAATTTTTAGTGTACTTTTGATTCATGAAAGGTATATCACTTTTAATGTAATGAAATATATACCATAGTATGTATTTTATGTGTAAAACATGGTTTATATTTTTCCAAAAAAACGAGTATTAAAATGAGTATTTGTGAAATAAAAATAAAAAACAAGTACGGCTATTTATAAACTTTCCCCCAAAGTTAAATGAGTACGCAAGTCTCTAACTATTTAAACCTTTTTATCCTAAAAGAAAAAAAAACGAAAATCAGAGAGATAAATCTTAGGCTAGAAATAGGAAACTAATTGAAATTATTGGAATAAAAGAAAACGATCCTAATTAAATTGAAAGAGAATTACAGAGTAAAAATAGAAATGAAAATGTATAATTACGATCTCAATCTGATGAGATATATGTTTTTCATTGTGATGAAATCTGCATTAGGAAGGAAATTAATTGTCGTAATTTAGTATTCGAAATTTTTTATGCAAAGTTTACGCTTTTTTCTAATTTTTCTTGTCATTTTGATTCTCTTAATTATTTTTCTAGTTTCCTATTTTTCTAGTTTCCTCTTTTCCTGCTTAGGATTTAGGACAATCTGGTCGAACTTTATAAATGAAAAATGAGAGTGTTCTCTGGGTATTTTGCATGGTGAATGTTATGAAATTTAATTTTCCATACTATTTTTTGCGAGAATCAACCGATTTAAGAAATTAAGGGTGTAATTTGACTGTGACAATAATTTTGATTGATAGTCTTATATTCCAATGTTGAACTTATTCACTTCGTAGCTTTGTGGAAAAGACATAAGGATCGAGTAGTCGTGGCAATTCGTGCCCGAGGGCGGCAATTTTCGGCTAAGAACGTAGTGAAAATCACAATTCATGATGGAATTTGGTGTGAGATTCTTCTTTGTTTGGGGTCAGACTACCGATATTCACTTGTAAATGTATCGTCTTATTTATCCATCATAAATACTTTTAATTTTTATTCTTTTTTTGATTTTGATAGAAAGACTGTAATGAGTTGGGCAATTAATTTACCAAAAATTATTTATTATACTTGATGCTAATATAAATATGGAAAGTTAGTTGTTACTTATTTTTGTGGTTATAACATGTTTCTTATTGATGAATTGGATGGTTTTTTTTTTCCTTAGTTTATTTCTATGTTTCTCATCCTACTAATTTTTTCCAAACCTACTAATTATATTTTGATTTTTTTTAATAATTCTGTTTACATATCAACCTATGTTTTATTTTTTTTCAACATTTAGACATGGTTCAAATAACATAGGATAATTCACTATACATGAAATGCAAAATGATGAATCAATATGAATATATAATGTGGTTAAGTACAACATGAACCGGTCTTCTTCTCAATTAAAAAGGCATTCACAGTACAATAGAAAGGATAGAAGGAAAGGGACCTCGAAGAGTTGGACCCAAAAAAGAAAACGGGCTGATTAGATATATAATTAAATTTTGGGTCTCATTTTAGTTCATGACTATAATTCATACAGAAAGCCTGTTGAAAATTCATTATTAATAATACTCTTCAAATCTCAGAACCCATCTTCATCGCTATTTTCCCTCTTGACTAGATATAGCCGTTCTTGCGACGGAGAATGCTAGCTTCTACGATGGCTTGGTGGAGCCATTTGAGAGAGAGGCTCTTGAACCAAAAGAGTGGTAGAGGTGGTGCCGATGGTTATCAATGGTAGTGGTGGCTGATGATGAATCTGAGTCGAGGAAGAATGACCATGAGAGACGGATGAGAAGCTCATCATCGCAAGGTTCTTTTGCATATTTCTATGATTCTTTTGTATTTTTGTTATTTGGTTACTTTTAGGTAAAATATTTAGATTCAATTGCTTTCGAGTATCTACTTTTTGGTAGATTCAATTGAAAATTTAGGGATTTTTATTGATGAATTCCTATTTTAGCTCATGATTGTGGTGAAAAATATGGGATTTGATATTGTTAGATCTGATCTAACTTAATATTTCATAGTTTTTTTCTATGTGCTATATAGAAATTTGAATACAGTTCATGACATTAAACTGATATATATAAATTTAGATAGTGTTTGTGAATTTGAATGAAGGTATTTTTTAATATAATATTGTTTTGATTCCTTGACATAAAATCTTGAAATTGTAGTGTGGGGTTCATTATGTGTGATAAGTTAATTATACCAATAAGAAAAAAGTATGAACCAATATATACATTTTAATCAAAAAAGTAAAATATATATACCAATAACAAAAGCATATACACCAGTATATAAACCTTATGAGCCATTATATAAAACTTATCTATCCAGTATATAAACTTTATGAACCAGTATGCATTTTAATAAATTTTAATCAAGTATATATGTTACTTACATCAGGGTCTTTAAATACATTAGCGGGTAAGTCTTTGTGTTGGGTTGTTTGGTTGAAACCCAATTGGTAATCCTTGGAATCAAAGATCCTCTTCGGTTGACATAAATGCTCACGTTTCCAATGATGTCATATACTCATACTTGCAGTGCCCAGCTTGGACGGTAAACTCGTAATAATGATCAACCAAAAACCGAACAAAGCAAACCACAGATTCAAATATCTACAGCTATAATCTACAATAAAATAGCCATGCCATTAATTTCACATGTACATAGACAAAATTTAAAACAAGTACGTAGTATACGTAAATAATTAAACCTTTATTTTTTAAGAGAGATACTTCAATTACATGCAGATGTGATCAATCGACAAGCAGACAATTATTAATTTATTTTGTTTACCTCAATGTAATTTTTATTTAATTAAATTTGAATTAATTTTTATTGTTAAAAAATAAATATATAGAAAATAATTATTTTAAATAAATATTAAAAATAATTAATTACCAAAAAAATAAAATTATGCCGCTTTAGGTTACTAATTTAATTAATTATTTAATATAAGAAAATTTACTCTAAAGGGTGACAATTGCTTTAAAGAAACATATAGTAGCGACAATTTTGAAATTGTCGCCACTATTGATCTGCCGGATAGTATTTTTGTCGACCTTTTAGTGGGGACAATTGTAATCGCTATAAATAATCTAATACGGGGACCACATGTGTCGCCGTTTTAGGTATCTATACCAGCGAACTTTTAGCGGCGACGCTAAAGCGGGATATTGTCGCCATGTTAGATCTAAAGTGGCGACACTAGCTTTAAAACGGCGACATTAGTGACAAATGCCGCTGCTTTATTCCTGTTTTCTTGTAGTGAGTATTGAAATACTAGCTGAAGACTTCCCTAAAAGGAAAGAAAAGATTTTTTTTTAACAAAAAACAATTTTAAAAGCTTAAGAACCAAAACAATAAATTTTAAGACTTTAGAGAATAGACTCTGGCTTTCTCAACAGTTTAGGAACTAATAGTTTAATTAATCCTCAATTTTAAAAAGGAAGTCAAAAGGAATAACTAAACAAATTAAACGAACAGTACATGCTCTATAAAGGAAATTTTCTCCTAATATATATACACATGCTTGAAAACTTTTTAGTAAAAAGTATGCTTCTATACATAAAATTATACATATACATACTTAGTGGAAAATAAGTTGAGCACATCTGCAGTTGATGTTTTTCAAATCGATTCAACAAGCGAATAATATGCAGAGATTAAATCAGACAGAGTGAAACTTGTAATGTTGGTAATAGCGAAATCAGACATAACATCTTTTCACATATATTTGCTTCCAACATTTTAAGTAAAGTTTCGTTTAATATTGAAGTTACGCTTAATATTCTTAATTTCTAGTAAAAGGTAATCTTGGCATCTATTTTTATACTTGAGCAAATCTTATAATGCGAGTGAAAATGCATCTTAACAAAAATGAAATTTGATAATTAGCATACCTCAGAAGCCACACAATGCACATGCGCAATGTATTTGCACTGTTCACAATAATAGACGCGTATTCGGGGATCTCCTTCTGTTTCACAAACAGTGCAATAATATTCTTCAGAATTATCTTCAATCTCTGAATCAAAAAGAAATAGGGGATCTATGTGGCACTCATGTTTAGTCCTAGATGGCAATGGTCCGCAAAGCATGTACGGACTTTGAAGTCGCATTCCAAACAGCAAAATGCCGATGAAGAGGTATAAGAAAGTTCTTTGCAATTGGAGATAACGGGTCTCTTACAATAAGAATCATAGTTGTGGCACTGATCAATAGGATAATTAGTTTCCCACATGAAACAAATCAGGTGCTCATGATATTCATACTTAAAAGCTCTTCCCATCATTCTCGCTGTACATTTCATACATAATTGAAAACTACACTGTCGACATTTGAAAGTGAAGATCGTAGAGTAGCTTGCGTAACAAAACAAACATTTGAACTCATAGTGTTGTACCTTATAAATGGCAAGAAGACCGTGCTCCAAATGAAAAGGATATGAGAATTCTTTCGGAAACTCCGCACATGATTCATGAAGGAAGTACTTACATACTGTGCAACCATAAACTCGATCATCAGAACATATGGTTGTCTGACATCCGAAGCAATTGATTGCATCTTTGCTGTCAATCTTGACAAGTGGCAGCTTATGTTGATGACTGAAATGCTGAATAATGTTTCTTTGTTCGACTCCTGTGAATGTTATGGGAGGCATCATAGCGCATTCTATGTCCACGGTAAAATTACACTGAACACACACGAAAGCCCGAGCATTATTATAGAATAATCTGTGACAAGACTCACAGCGATGTCTGATATGAGTACGCAAATTGAGAGGGTGGGAAGGATGAAAAGGGTGATTTAACAGATTCGGTAACTCTGCGCATGATTTGTGGAGATAATATCTGCATGAATCGCAAGAGTACAAAGGAGTTGTAGTAATAGAACGAGCACATATTCCACAAGTAATAGATTGGCTAGTGGCGGTCTCTTCATCCTTTAGGAGCAAAGGATGCTCCTGGTGAGTAGAGTGTTGGAACTCCATTTCGTTATAAACTATTCGCCGAAGAAAGATGCCGCTCTGATGTATTCCTCTTTCCTTTGTTATATATATTCAAAGCTTTGTCCTTCTTGTTTGCACCTTCTCTAGTTCTGATTTTCCAGTATCTGGCCTGGTAAAGTCCACATAAGTAAGTAAATGAGCCAATTAAAAATTATAAGAAATATAATGATTATATTGCATTGCGACTAGTAAAATCCACAAACAAGCAAAACATCAAAATAACTAGTAAAACAATTAAAACAACTTAAAATAAATAAGAATATAGCAAAACTTAAGGCACATTAGCACTAGATAGCTCCATTTTTCATGGACTTAACATCTAGCTGCTCTAGATACAAGTCTTCCTTAGCCACCAACACGAGTATTGTTCTGATTTTGGTTAGTTTGACCACTGGAGAGAAAATCTCGGTGTAGTCAATGCCTTTTTTCTGGTGAAAACCTTTTACATTAAGGCTTGTCTTGTACCGCTTGCTACCATCATGTTCTTCCTTTATTCAGTAGACCCACTTATTGTGTAGTGCCTTCTTTCCTTCTGGTAGTTTAGCCAACTCCTATGTTTGATTGGATGATATCGAATCCATCTCATCTTTCATGACTAACTCCCACTTGATTGACTTATCATCCTGCACAGCTTCTTCATAAGTCTCTGGCTCTCCTCTATCAGTCAATTGAATGTAATTCAGTGTAGAAGAATATTTTTGTGATAGTCGAATGGTTCTGAAGGATCTCCTGAGTTCAATTATAAGAGTTTGTGGATTTGTCTCTGGAACTACCTCCTCTTCATGGTTACTGTTCTTTAGATCATTTACTGGGATGTCTTTCAGTGGTATTTCGTCAGTCTTCTTGACCTCAGGACCTGCACCATCAGATTCAGTGCCCAATCTGTCCTTGTATAACACATTTTTATTAAAGATAACATCTTTACTCTTAATGATCTTCCGACTTTGGTTATCCCAGATATGATAACCAAACTCATTATTGCCATAATCGACAAAGTAGCACTTCTTGGATTTTAGATCAAGCTTACTTCGACTAGCAGAATCGACATGAATATAGGATAAACAACTAAAAACTTTCAAAAAGGAAAGTTGTACCTCTTTACCACTTCAAACCTCTTTTGGTGTTTTGAAATCAAGAGATGTTGAGGGTCCTCTATTCATCAGAAATTCTACAGTGGTAACTACTTCATCCCATAACATTTTCGGCAATCCAGCATTTAACCTCATGCTCCTAGCATGTTCATTCAGGGTCATGTTCATCATTTCAGCTACACCATTCTATTGTGGTTTTCCTGGAATGATTTTCTTCATTTTGATCCCATTGGGTGCACAATATCTCTTGAACTCATTATTCTCTTTCATTATTAGAGCGCAAATGCTTTACTTTAAAATTAGTCTCATTTTTCACCACGGTTCTCCACTTATTAAAGATATCGTAGACATCGGATTTGCTTTTCAAAAAATAAACCCATGCCTTGTTGCTCAAATCGTTAATAAAAGTGACATAATATCTTGAGCCTCTAAGCGATGTCACAGAAGATAGTCCCTATATGTCCGTATGGAGCAGTTCCAACTTTGCCGTATGTGGTTCTTTTTCGCCTTTTGAAAAGCTCACCCTTTTTTGTTTGCCAAAGATACATCATTCACGGAGACTATGCTCAATTGTCTTTAGATCCAGTAGCTTTCCTTTTGACAATATCACCTTCATTCCCTTCTCACTCATATGCCTAAGTGTATAGTACCATAGACTTGAATTAACACTAGTATCTACAGTTGCTAGTGTATCTCTACAATTGGAAGTCATATAAAGAGTCCCAGTTTATGTTTTCTCAAGCAACAACGTGGATCTTTTGCTGACCTTCCACGAGCCATTAGAAAAGGTCACATTGTATCCATCGTCATCAAGCTGTCCCACCGAGATAAGATTCCTTATCAAGCTTAGTATATGCCTTACTTTCTGGATTTTCCATGCCGATCTGTTTGACATCTTCAAATGAATATCACCCATACCAATAATTTCTAATGATTCCCCATCAGCCAGATACACCATACCAAAATTATCAAAAATGTAATTCTCAATAATCTCTCAGTGTGCAGTGGTATGAAATGATACTCCTGAGTCTAAAACCCAAGAATCTATTGGACTAGCAACAAATAATAGTAAATCCTCTTGTACCTCCTCAATCACAACATTAGCATTATGTGAGTTGTCTTCCTTCTTCGGTGCTCTACATTTCTTCTTTAAGTGGTCAATCTTGCCGCAGTCCCAGCACTCTAGTTGATGAGTGATTAATTCACTCAAAATCAAGTATTATTCAGCTCAAATAATTGTAAGTTCCCAAGCATTTATGTTGGTTTGATGTATTTTTACTTTATTTTTATAGTTCTTGTGAATAAATGAGAACTAAGAAATATTAGTGCCAAATTTGGGTATTTCAACCATTGTAGATAAAATTTGAGTCTGATACGAACGTAACGCGATGAAAATCAGGCAAAACGGAGCTAAAATGAAGAAATGGCGCCCCTAGGAAGAAAACTATTCATGTTGAATTCCAGAGCCAAGAGCGCCATGGCACTTGAAAAGTAGCGCCGCGGCACTGCCTAAAAACCTGATTTCCAGAGGCTAGAGCGCCGCGGCACTGGCCAGAGAGTGCCGCGGCGCTACACAGCATCCGGAAGCACATTTTTAGCAAGTTTTTAGAGCTAATATGGATCATTGATGCCATCTGATCGAATGGTTGACATTCCATCTGGCCTAGGTCACCTTGGAGGCTCTTAAATACATCCTTAAGCCTCTATTTGAGGGGTGGAGAGTTGGAGAGAAAACTCAACCTTGAGAGCTCAAAATTCCTAGAGAGAAGAGTGCTTTGGAGCAAAAATTTGGAGAGGAAGCTTGAGAGAGTTGCTTGAAGAATTGAAGCTTGAAGTTCTACCTCTACAAAAGAGTTTTTCTCATCCTCTTTTTCACCCTAATCTCTTTTGAATTTTGTATTTTACTTGATTATTGAATATATTTGGATATATAAAATTCTTGTTGAGATTAGTATTGGATTCTTCTATGTTGAATTAAATGATATATGCTTGGGATTTGGTGTAACTTAAGCTTTGATTCTATGTCTTGATTTCTAAAATGTTTTTTGATGTTGTTCTTGAATTTATTTATGCTATTCCATGCTTAATGCTTCTCAACTAATTAGCTACTAGTTGGATGATTTGGTTTCTAAAATTTGGTACTTGAGAGAGAAAATTTTAGAAATAATGATAGGATAGCATAACTTAGAATTTTGTAGAGTTTGAAAAAACCTATAATTCCTTTGAAGTCATAATCCAAGAACCATTGAACATAATGAATTCTTAATTTCTAGGTTTAGAATAGAGATATTGGAATCGTGATTTAGGAATGATTTCACTCGGCAATCGAGAGAGGGAGTAGAAATACCTTTGGATTCTTGGCTTATAAATAGGAATAATTGACTAGAATGTAATTGGTGATCAAAAGACATAGTTGATAGTTAGGTGAATTCAATCCCTTTTGTGCATAGAGTTTCCATATTTTATTTTTGTATTTATTTTTATCTTTGTATTTATTTAATTACAAATTTATTTAATTTGGTTGCCTAGATAAAGTTTGGTTATGACAATTCTGGTAATTAATGATAATTTAATACCCAATTCCTCGTGGGATCGACAACTCTCTTATCACTTTATTACTTGATTACGACCCATGCACTTGCGGTTATTTTACGTATATGCATTATAGCATAATACTAGTTTTCTTCCTGATCTACACTTGTCTCTACTATTTCTTGATTTGGACCTACTGCGTCCTCGGTTAAAATTTCTTTCATTGTTCCTACCCCTATTCTCGAGATTTATGACAGAATTCGATGACGTTCCTTCACCAGAATCTACTCTCTGTACTTTCTCTGTAAGAACTCGATCCCTGACATCATTGAATTGCAACTTTCGTTTACTAACGGAATTACTAATCGCCGCTCTCATAGGTTCCTAACTATCTGGTGATGCCAAAAGAATAAGAGCATAAATCTCATCGCCGAAATTGATTTCAACAAAGGTCAATTGCGAGACGATCGTGTCGAATTCATTAATGTGTGCTGCTACTAAAGCACCTTCTCCAATCTTTAAATTAAACAATATTTTCATCAAATAAACTTTTTTGTTTGCTGACAGTTACTCATATATATCTAATGGGATGCTCATCATCTCCATTGCAGTCTTAGTCTCTGCCACATTTTGAGCAATATTCCTTGTTACCGTTAATCGAATTACGCCTAACACCTGTTAATCAAGGATTTTCCATTCATCTTGCTCTATTTTCTCTGGTTTCACCCCTGATAGACACTGATGTAATTTCTTACTATGCAGATAATCTGTAATCTGCAATCTCTAGAATGAGAAATCTGAACTGTTGAATTTATTGATACTGGGTCCTGATCTGTCCTTTCCTGCCATCGCTTCTTATTATTGACTTTTCATATAAGTGAACAGTAATAGTACCGTATGCGTGAATAGTACTATACATATGAACAACTGTTAGGGAAATAACCTCCCTAGTAGACGTGCAAAATTGCAAAACTATAAATAGAGCGAAATAAGAAGACACATAATTTACGTAGTTCTCCAATTTGGCTATGTCCATAGGACTATTGCAGTTTTTTCACTATAGAAAAAAAATTTACACAATGCTTATAAAACTCCCAATCTCACAACCTAAAACCCAAATACACCCAAGAGATTATACTCTCTAACTCACAGAATAAAATCTCTATTTTACTCTCACTTTAATGTGGTGTATTTATACTCACTTTTGGGATATTTTTCTTTGATCCCAAACTCTGTATTTTTTTCTCTCTGCTGGGATGATTTTCTGAAGCTAAGGATGGGCTCTATTTGTAGACCCAAAACTCCTCTGTACGTGGTTGTTCGTCCACCATGAGAATTGACTTTCCCCTCGTTCTCTTTTCTTCTTCCGTGGGTTCTTCTTGTCTCATTTTCTTTTTCTTCTTTTGTAGGCTCTCCTTGCCCTTTTCGTTTTTTTTGTTTTGCTCCAATAATCCTTGTCTGATGCATTGAATGTTGGCAAAAGAAAAAAAAACATCGGTGATCCATAGATTTAACTCCAACAAGTGACTAATGGAATTTCCGTTTAAACATAACAGATAAAAGAAAAGGCTTATATTGCTGCAGCAGTGTGCTACTGCCTTCACAAAAGTTTAAAGTGAAAAAGATAAAAGGAATTGTTCCAAACAAATAGGGGAAACAAAGGAGGAAATTAAAAATTGACTAATGCACTTTTTTTTTTCTTTTTCTTTTTCTTTTTTTCTCTATTTCTCTTTGAAATGACTTGATTAATACACTTTCAATGGCCGTAATGATGAAAAGATCTAGAATATTGCAAATTAAACATAATTTCAAGGCACAGTTGTATTTAGCATTTGACACAGTGAATGTTTTCATCTTAAAACAAAAAATCTAAATGGGGGTAAAAATTGGCCTCTGTAAATGTAAAAAAGCCTAATGTAATGAAAGTTTGAGCACCAACTCTGAGAAGAATTGATGCAATTTGGGACTGATGAGTGTGTATTTTACTCACAAATTAAGTATTCTCCAAGTTCAAATAATTGTAAGTTCTCAACCATTTGTGTTGTTTTAATGTTGTTTTGTGTTTTTATTGTAGAAAATAAGGAATTGGGACTTAGTGTATATTTGGCACTAAAAAAGAGAAGCTTATGAAACCATTAATAGCTAAAACGAGGCCCGGAGTATCAAAGAGAGCTAAAAAGCTTAATTAGACCAGCAGCTAGGCACCGCGGTGTCTCAGAACCAGAACACTGGCACCGCAGTGCCCAGAAAGTGGCACTGCAGTGCCCTACCACTACGATTTCAGCACGCGCACAAGCCAAATTTTCTCCATTTTGCAGCCATGTGTCCACTCGTTTTTGGCTAACTTTAAGAGCCATTTTTGGCTCTTGATCTAATACTAATCGATGGTTAGATTTCTTCTTTTCTTAGGTCATCTTAGTGTCATTTAAATACACACTTTAACCTCTATTCAAGGGTGAAGAGTTAGAAGAGGAGGCACAACTTTGAGAGCTAAAAATCCTAAAGAGAAAGAGCTTTGGAGCTGAAATTTGGAGAGGATACTTGAGAGAGATACTCGAAGAATTGAAGGCTCAAAGTTCTACCTCCACAATAAAGTTTTCTCTTCCTCTTTCTCACCCTAATCTCATTTGAATTTTGTATTGGACATATTGTATGATTTGTTTGGAATATTGAAATTCTTTATGAGATTAGCCATGGATTTTACTATGCTTGGATTGATTCTCTATCTTAGGATTTGATGTACCATTTTTATACTTTATTTTGCTTCTTTTATTAATTGTTGAATGATTTTCTATTGTCAATTCATTTATGTTTCTCTTTACTTATTGTCTCTAATTTATGTAGCCAATGAATTAGTTGAATTTAGGTTGTGATTTTGATACTTGAGAGAGTTTGATTTCATAAACCGGAATTGAAAAACATAGTTTAGGTTATTGTAAGACTGAGGGGAGATCAACACCTAGATAATCAAATTAGAGATATCAACTTGGGTACTTAGGTATATTGTCTCATTTGGCACTCGAGAGAGAGAATAAGGTTAAATTAAGTCCCTTGATTAGTGAATTTAGTGGAAATAGT
Organism: Trema orientale; assembly: GCA_002914845.1. NCBI lineage: Eukaryota > Viridiplantae > Streptophyta > Magnoliopsida > Rosales > Cannabaceae > Trema > Trema orientale. Next base: position 148,357 of record JXTC01000366.1, on the reverse strand, counting down.
CTAATAATTGCTTAATTTGACGAATTTAGGAATAATTAGGAGAAATCATATCCTTAGTACATTAGTGCATAGTAATTTCCATATTTTATTTACGTAATTCTTTTATCTTTATTTTTATTTATTTTATTTTAAATTCATTTAGTTTTGATACTTAGATAAAATTAGGTTATGATAATTTTAGTCATTAACAACTAATCTAAAATCCAATCTCTGTGGATTGACCCTTCTTACCGCTATACTAGTTAATTCTAAGTTTTACTAGACTTGCTAGGTTAGTTAATGGGAGGTAATTGTAAATGTTAATTTAGTACTGGGCATTTATTTCCAACGACTAAGTGTTTCCCTATTACCAGGGACTTAGTCCAAGCTCTCGGCCGTGGAGTACCATTTGAAAAAAGTAATAAAAAAGACAACCATAAAAGGTATATATAGAAAGATTAGAAGGATGTTCCAAGTTCCAACAGCAAGTCTCGGCCACTAGAGACCATAGCCAAATGAATGTATATAGTCAGTTTGCTCCAGATCCTTAGTGCATAGATGCCAAATTACCTTCAATTAATGAAACTAGAACTAGCATTGGAATCTCTAAGAATAGTAAATAAAACTTGAAATTAATATTCATTTAGAACACCCTTGAAAGTTGCTGACAAATAACTTTGAAGTGGATGAGGTTAAGAGTAATTTGATAAATATGAAAGAAAAGATACCGGAGTTGTCTGGAACTTCATTGTTATCGTTGTTGGGATATTTGCCGTAAAAAGCATATTTTCAATTTTACTTTGTTAGTGTAAACAACTTTCTCTTATATATAATTATGATATTTTCTAGATTAAACTATCTCAGTTGAATAGTTTATTTATCTGAAAAAGATTCCATGACTTTATTCATGTATAAATAAACAAATATGATGAAGTGTTAATTATGAGGAGACTTATTTCTTTATCTAAGTCTAAACTAACTATTTCACAATCTGTAAATAAAGAGGGAATACTTTATTTACTAAATATTATAGTGTTTGTCTATTCCAATGAGAATGATGTGTCTCAAATTATTGAAGTGTCTAACTTCTGATAGAAATACTAGTACAACATAAATAAGTTAGTTACATTGAACTGGACCAGGTAATACGAAGAATTGGAGTGCCGTAACTCAATTCTTAATATTACTACAAACTAACTCTTAGAATGTAGATCTTAATCCTTGATATTTGATTGGACTTGCTTTTATGGGTTGTAGCCTTTTGATTTGTTAAAAAACTAGCCTCTATGAAATTAGAGGTAAACTCTGACATATTGGAGGTTATGATTTATGAACTGACGGGAATACCAAATGGTTAAGGACATTATACATTAATGTCACTTTAAGGTCTTTCAAGATTCATGAAATAACTAAATCTAAGATCTTAGTATTCACTTTGTGAATTGGTTGATAATTTTGTCTAAATGGCCATTGAGAAAAAAATTATCGACAACATTATTCCTTGATAGAAATATGGTAATTTAAAGGTAAATATGTGTTGGAGGGGTATTATGGTAATTTCACCTATCCAACTACGGCATTGTATAGGGATTTTATATGCGGTATAGAATATGCTAGACGGATCGGTTTATCAAGACTAGTTGATTAAAGCTCTATAAAGGGCGTGACATTTAATCTAAGAGTGCAGTATTGGGCCTTTAGTGGAGTGTTCCCTTTACTAATAGTATTTATATGAATACCATAATAAGAGTTATTATATATTTATCATACTATTAGAGTTTAGATTATTTGGATCTATAAAGCTCATTAATTAGTTGGTGGTACTTGTGAAATTAGTTTCATGAAACTGTGTAAAATAATAATTCTACACAGAAGTTGGTATTTTTATAAATAAGTTACATGAGTTGGACATATTTATAAAAATACACCCAAAGCCCAAATTAGAGAATAAGCCCAATCCTAATTAGACTGGGATTAGCAACTTTGGGCCTCATATATATAAGATATATGAGAGGAAAAACTGCTCAGTCCTAACACTAGTGTTACATGAAAAACAGAGGGAAAGAGAGAGAATATTCAGCCAAAGCTGAGAAAGAGAGGAGAGAAAACGTTTCCTGCAATCTCACAGTCTCATCTCACATCCCGGTATTCCAAATGGTCAAAAGGTGTTCTTGATCATTCTCCAACGAAGGATTCAACTTGGTGCCCACTCGTCTCATCAACCAAGAGCAAGAGCATAGACAAAAAGATCTAGGTTTAGAGGTTTGATCGCCATCAACAAGGAGATCAAGAAGGAGCATGCTACAAGAGGTAAACTCTAATTTCATCTCTAAGGTTTATGCATCTATATTTGATTTATGTTATACATGATCCTGTATATGATATATGTATGTTCTATAGTTATGAAAATTATTTTTATGTAAAAATTTTAAAACCTAAATCTGCTCACTTTTCCCCTGCGTTCGTGATGTAATCATGTGTTTTTCCATAGTTTTCTCATGTATGATTTTTCTTTAAGTGTTAGGTCAATTTCAAGCAGTCATTATATGCTAGTAGCATAGTGTCATTCTCTTCTCTATTCTCTTTGACGTAATTGACTTTCACTTTGATTCTCTTATTAGGTGCTCTACATTATCTAGCATAGTGGCCAAATTTGTGACAATTATAACATTCAACTTGAGACTTCTCATATCTCACATTCAATCGGCCTCTACTACAGTCTCTTGTAGAGCTTTCTCCTCTTTCAAAATTATTGTTATGATAATTGTTGTTGTTACTGAAATTCTAACATCGTTTATGACACGTCCTTGTCCTTTTTCTACGACCACGTTTATTTCTATCGTTACATTGAATATCTTCTTTCTTTTTGAGTTGTATCTTGAGAAGCTACTCCTTGAAATTTGGCTTCTTTTTTTTTTTTTTTTTTTTTCTCCGTGAGCTTGCAAGGAACCCAAGAGTTATTCTATCGTCATGGCTCTCAAATATTTAGTTTCTTAATTGACAGTGACAATACTCTCGAACTTTGGATCTAAAGATCGGAGAATCTTTTCCATGATTGCAATATTTTCTAATTTCTCACTATTTCTTTTTATTTGATTGGAAATGGCTAAAACTCTTGAAAAGTAAGTCAGAGATTGACTCAAGTCTTCGTCATGTGTAGTGAATCAAACTCTCCTTTTAGAGTTTAAAGATGAATTTTTTAACTTTATCTTCTCCTTTATAGGAGATTTGAAGTTTCTTTTATGCTTCTTTGGCAGAGGTTGCACTCGAGATTTTCTCAAGTCCATTGTTATCTAAAGCTTGGTGGATGAGGAAGAGATCCTTTTTGTCTCTCTTTCTTGAGTTCTTTAAGTTATCCTTTTGTATTGACGATAGTGTCGCCTTATCTCTAAGCTCTTCGTATCCTTTCTCAACTACCTTCCAAATGTCACGTACTCCAAGGAGTACCTTGATAAGTGCATAAAAATACATTTTAGATATGAGATAACATTACAACAAATAAGGACTATTATTGCATATCACCATAACATTCTCAGAAAACGGTCATTAAGATTTTTTCAATTGCATAAATGGTTGCAATTTTAAAAAGGTCATATATTGAAATGTAAAAGTATATTGTATTTTATACTATATAATGACAATTTTCAATGTTTCAATGCATTTGGTGTCGCTTTTGTATTATTATATTGCATATGCCAATTTTGATACCTGTGTTATTTTATTGTGTTTGCAGCCGCCAAAGTAAACATAGTTTTCCAAGGCCTAAAACAATGAACAATTCATGTGAAGTCCTAAAAAAATCAACCATGCAGTTTTGAAAAAGAAGTCCATAATGTGAGCGAATAGGTTTTCCCGAATCCGAGTTTTGTAATATTAGTAACACCTTGATAACACTAGAATTTGACAAAGTTGTCAACAGACCAATTACAGATCTTCCTCTTATGAATCCAATGCTTTTATAATCATCTCAGTTAGATGTCTGTAGCTTATTTTGTGTTCAAAATATATATAGATGTTCATGCAGCTAAAGTTGAAAAATGTTAGCTTGATTGATTCCACTTAATGCACTTGTTTGTCCACATTTATGTCAATTATTCTCAAGCCACTAATGTTAAAATACTTCTAGCCAACCTCCATCAATTTTTGAAATATTTCCACTTAATGCCTTCTTTGTTCAATAAATTTCATCAATTTAACATTTCAAAACCTTAGATTAACCATACCCAATATCAACAAAAGGTAACAAGAAAAACGAAACAAGACAAAGATTAGATTTGTATAAAGCTTACCTATATCGAATTGAGGAATTTGGTGAGAAAATTGGCTTGGAAATGTGGTGTTGTACACGAGGAAAACGGAGGAGAATAGAAGCTGTGGCTACGCTAGAGTGGAAGAAAAAAGAAATGATGGCTGAGCTGGCCTCAGCCATCATTGGACTGCCATTAAAAGATGTCTAAGTCCTTTCTCGGATATTTCGCATAACCACCAGGAAAGAGTGCAAATTGTTTTAAAGCATTTCTTCGCTGTTGCGGAACCCTTCATATAACTGCACCAAAAAACAACTACAACAGCTAGCGGCAGGCAAATACCACCGATGCGGCTGCCCATTACAAAGGGTGCGATTGCCAAATACCACCGATGTGGCTGCCTATTACAAAGGGTGCGGTTGCCACAATTCACTTCTTCACATAAAGCATACGTACATATGCTCGTAATTGCTATAAACTTTAGCTAACCGACTAAAACAAGGGAAAATTAGAAATTATATGTTAGTTTTAAAAAAAAAAGGTTCGAAAAATCCTACATTTTTAAATTTTTTTTAAAAATTCTGAACCTATTTAGAAAAGTATCACTTTTAAAAATATTTAGATAAATATAATTTTTTATTAATTGGTGAGGTACTTAAGGTAATTGGTGAAGTTACTTGAGGTAATCAAACTAGTTACGTTGAGTAACTCTTGGTTACCCGAAGTAACTAGATTAGTTACTTCGGGTACTTTGAAAAAAATACCAAGTTTTTTAAAAAATAATATTTTCTTATTATTATTAAAGTGTGGTAGTTTTTTTAAATAAATCTGAGATTTCTAAAAAATTTCAGCCTTTCCAGAATTTTTCAATTTATTATAGTGGGGGCCCGAATTTCTGTAAGAAGCCCTTAAAACAAAGAAAGGAGTAACTACCTAATTCTATTCGGGCATTGGCCCAAGCCATCCTTTTGCATAATTACAAGCCATATTTCTAGGAAGGACATGGGAAGAGTTCCTCGGGAAATTGAGCTAAATAGTTCAAATTTGTACCTAAGTCTTTTAAAAAAATGGTCCTTTTCTAATTATTGTTAAAGTGTGGTATTTTTTTAAAATAAATCCGTGATTTTTCAAAAATTTCAGCCCATCCTGAATTTTTCAATTTTTTACATTGGGGACTGGATCTCTATAAGAAGCCCTTAAAACAAAAAAAGGGGTAACTACTTAATTCTATTTGGGCCAATGCCCAATCCTTCCTTTTGCTTAATTACAAGTGAAATTGAGCTAGATATAGTTCAAATTTGTGTCCAAATAATTTTTTTAGTTTACTTTTTCAAAATAATATTTCTACTACTATCTAGGGAATGAAAAGTCCAAAATGCCCATCCACTTGACATCAAAAAAGCTTTAAATCCCTATTACTGAGCTTCAAAAACCCAGAGAAGAGAAGTGGAAGAGAAACCTTTGACTACCTCAACTCCTCTCCATTTTGGACTAAAAAAGTCATTTTGGTTCAAATTTGAACTAGCTAGGTCATTTTCAAGAGATCCCCAGTCCCGCTCCTCCATTTTTATGTCCATATTACTAGGGGCCAGTTTGGTAGAGCTGTAGATTTTAAAAGAAACACTTATAGCTGTGCTGAGCGAAAAATCTGCTATAGCTTAAAGCAGCTGAGCGTTTGGTAAACTGTAATTTTAAAATGCTGTGACTTGAAAAAAGTTGTACTAAAGTGTTTGGTAAACTATATAGATGAATTACTGTGAAAATATAAAATGACCAAAACAGACATCATTGTCATATTAGTATATCTTTTCTCATTTCAAGACCACTTCTAATTATGCTCTAATTATACTTGTATAGGTTGTCCCATCTTGTGAATTTGAAGCATAGAAACTATGCTCTGATTACTCTCTTTTCATGCTCATTATACTTTTAATTATGCTCTGATTACTCTCTTTTCATGCTTTAAATATATATCATCTTTGATAGAATTGAGAATAAAAGTTGAAATCAAGGAATGCATAGAAACAAA
>JXTC01000366.1:117328-141409 GCA_002914845.1 Trema orientale | reverse complement strand
GCCCTCAGCCAACTTGGGCTTTTAGCTGCGGCTTTCTCAAAAATTCCCCAAAAATTTGTTTTTTGTGTTTTTACCAAACACCATCTAGCCCATAACTTGTCCAATAAATACTTTTAGCTTATTAAAAAGCTTAACCAAACTGGCCCTAGGTCAATCAACCGGACTGATCAAAAGATTGATCAAAACTTTTGCAATAAAAAAAAGAAAAAGAAAAAAGAAAAAAATTAATCAAATATTGAAAATATATGGCTAATTTTGTTAGAAAGTGTAAATTGAAACTCATTGGATGACCTGCTAATTTTTTGCAAGTCATCTAAAAAAGTTTGAGTAAAATCATGAGGGCCTGAGGCCAACTTTGATCATTCATCATTCTTTGTTTCATATTTCCTAGCTTCTAAATTGTATTAATAATTTCTAGGGGACGGATTTGAGTTTAAAACTTTCATTAAATTATATGTTGTTGTGGTCCTCAGTGTAATATATAGCACTAGATAGATGACAAAGAAGATGGCTTAGTTTGATAGCTAGCGTCCCGCTTTTCTTTACTTCGTGGCTACTCTCTTATTTAGTTATTATTATTTTAATAGTAATTAGAATCTCATTGAAACTTTCGATTGCTCTATTGAAAATAGAAAAGTTTGACCCTCAGTTCGAGTGATTGAATCAGTAAGAAAACTTGTGAACCTTTAGAAGAAGGCTTCTCATGACCAAACTAAGAGAAAATCAATGAAAGGCCCGGGGAGACAGAAATTTTCGTCATACAGTAATTTTTTGCACATTATTGGGGCAATATAAGCTATGATCTATGAAGATGGAAGTGCCAAAAAGACGTGCTGTAAAACCCTGAAACATTGTAAAGGTAAATTGGTCTTTTGACTCAATTTTTTTCTTAAAAAAAGAACTAAATTTCAAGTTTGGACAAAAATATGAAATTATTTGTAAAGGGACTAAATTGCAAATTGGAAGGCTAAATTGAAACGAAATTGGAAAAACAGATACTTATGCACAGTTTTTAAAAAAACACGTGGCCAACCAATTATCCCCCTCTTCCCTTCTCTCTCCTCCCTCCCGATTCTCTCTCTTCTGAAACGATGGAAACTGGTGAAGCTTTGACAAGTCGTCTCCCGCCACCGTTGAGCCGTGCCACCGATCGGCGTAGATGCCCTATCGCCAGACGAACATTTCTTGCCACTAATCCCAGCCCTGCTGGAGCTCTCTATAGCTGGAAAAAGCCGAAAAATACTGATTCAAATGCTCGCTAGCACCGATTTTTGGCAACATTTCGCCATGAAATTGGTCTCGTTTGACTCGTCTCCTCACAAGCAATATTCTAGTAGGTGTTTCGTAGCTTGATTTTGCTCCGTTTGATTTCAATCTTGTTGAACAGTTTTGTGTATAGATAGTTTCGAAGTTGACTTTTTGATCAGACCATTAGATTGTAAAATTAATATCATTTTTGGAATCTACATTAAAAATGGTAAAAAATATGATATATATTGACTATGTTTCGAAACAGGCACTAAAAATGAAATCGGACAGCATATATTTACCTCGATTTGTGTGTTGTGGGCATGGGCTCGGTCTGAGCCCAAATTGAACAAATTAAATATCTAATCCACTATTTTGGGTGCTAGGAATTTAGTGGTAGAGTCTGTTTCACGATCTGAAGCTCCGTTTGAAAATTGAATTTTCAAACCTATCAATCGAAGGTTTGAAAACGATACCCGACCCTTCGAACGACCTCTAAACTATGTCAAATATTTTCCATAGCACTGTAATGCTATTTAGACACTCGATTGAGGTAAGGATTCGATTACTTGATTTTAAAATTAGTTTAGTTTATGAATTTACATATTTTCAATAAATATGGAATTTCATAAAATAATTTAGCAATAGCCATTCAGGCAGAGGCAGAGGAAACAAAGGAAAAGAAAAGCTCAAGCCTATGCAGTTTTTGGAACAAAGGGATATGATCAGCCTGGACCTAGAGTAGTTGATTGTATAATCTTACTTTATCACTCTTAGGCTCATGTGTTATTTAATACCTGTGCATCGCATTCTTTCATATATGTGTTGTTTGCTAGCATGTTAGGTTTGAAATCTGAAACTTTTGATCCTCCTTTGAACCTTGATACTCCTTTGGGAATTATCTATGTGTGCCTACTGTATGTAACTCTTGTTCTGTCGTCATTGATGGTTGTGAATTATTAGGTAATCTGACTGTGATACCTATAGATCAATTTGATGTGATTCTTGGTATAGATTGGTTGTCCAAATATCATGCCATAGTGGATTGTCATAGTAGGAAAGTAACTCTTTATTCTGAAGATGGATATTCAATCGTGTTTCAAGCTGGTTTGAATCCAATGAGACCAAGTCCTCTTCTGAGAGCGTGTATTGGTGGGGAGAAGAATTGGAATGTTATGGAAGTCTGTTCACCATTGAGTACCAATAGATATCAATAGTTAGTAAGTTTCTAGATGTTTGTCTAGAGGATTTACTTGGATTACCACTTGATAGAGAGAGTGAATTCTGTATTGACTAAATTTCTAAAGCTCAACCAGTTTCTATTCCCACTTATCGAATGGCTCCTATAGAGATGACTGAACTAAGGGAACAACTAGATGACCTATTGTCAAAAAGATTCATCAGGAGTAGTCCCTCTATAGTCCTCTATATACTCAATCCATCTCCTCTATCTCAAGTTCAAGTCACGTTGACTGAAGAGATATTTCAAACTCTTATGATCTAAGTGGATATCAAACTTAATACGATATAAGTAACATCTCTAGATCTTGAGTGCAAAGATGACAGATGCCAATTCTAAATCATGAGTGGGGTAGTATTTTTTCATGTGGTTTTAACTGACGAGAAGCATAAGCCACAACTTTACCATTCTACGTCAAAATACATCTCAATCCTGAACCAGAAGTGTCTGTGTATACCATATAAGGTTCACTACTATCAGGAACAATCAAAATAGGTGCAGTTATCAGTTTCTCTTTCGATTTTATGAATGCTGTCTCACACTCGTCATTCCAAGCAAACTTGATATCTTTCCTGGTTAACTTGGTTAAAGGCAATGCAATGCTCGAAAAGTTATCTACAAAACAACGATGCTGCTAAACCAGGGAAGCTTCGCACCTCAGTAACATTTCTCAGTTTCTCCCATTCTAGAACAGACTCTATCTTGGACGGGTTGATTAAGATACCATCTTGAGAAATCACATGCCCTAAGAATTTTACTTCTGTAATCCAAAATTCACATTTATATCTCTTGGAAAATAATTAATGATCTCTCAAAGTCTGAAGCACGATTCTTAAGTGTTCAGTATGTTCTTCCTGAGTGTTGGAATAGATTAATAGGTCGTCAATGAACATAGCCATAAATCTATCCAAGTAAGGTCTGAAGATCCTATTCATAAGGTCTATGAATGCTGCAGGTGCATTCATCAATCCGAAAGGTATAACTAGAAAGTTAAAATGACCATATCGAGTCCTGAATTGTTTTTGGTATATCTTCTTTACGAATCTTCAGTTGCTATCCAGATCTCAAGTCAATATTTGAAAAGAATTTAGATCCACCGAGTTAGTCAGACAACTCGTCAATCCTTAGCAAAGGATATTTATTCTTTATTGTAAGTTAGTTTAGCTTTCTGTAGTCCACACAAAGTATGAGTGTACCATCAGCTTTCTTGGCAAATTGAACTAGAGCACCCCAAGGCTTCTTTGATACTTGAAGAATGGAAAAATTCAGTCACTATTGACGATTATAATTTGTAGTACTTCGTGAAAAATGATATTGCTTGTGTTAATAATGTAGTGGCTACTCCCTCACTCTCCAGATAGTTCAACAAAGTCAATCGCTAGACCAAGAATTGAGGAAAATCTAGAACCAACTCTAGAATAGTGAACAACTAGATGGTTGGAGCACTAATAGAGAAGGATTTGTACTTTTCAATAGAAAGTTAGCTGTGGCTAATGATCCATATCTTCAAGAGACTATCTTAATTAAAGCTCATAAATCTAAGTTTGTAGTACATCCCGGTAGCACTAAGATGTATCATGACTTAAAGAGGCAACATTGGTGGAACGACATAAAACGTGATGTAGCTACTTTTGCGGTTAAGTGTATAATCTGTCAGCAATTCAAAATAGAACATCAAAGACAAGTTGAATTACTTCAACCATTGCCTATTCTACAATGGAAATGGGATAAGATTACTATGAATTTTGTAACAGGATTGCCAAGGAATTAGAGGAAAAACGACATAGATAGGGTAACTATTGATCGAATGACTAAAACTACCCACTTTATACCGATTCGAATTGATTTTCTCTCAACAAAGTCAGTCATCTTTATGTGGATCACACTATTTATTTGTATGGAGCGCCTTCCAGCATAGTTTCTGATAGATATCTAAGGTTTACATCTAACTTTTGGAGACCTTTGCAGAAAGCTTTGGGAACAGAACTAAATCTCAGTACAGCTCATCACCCACAGATAGATGGCCAATCTGATAGGACAATTCAGATTCTAGAGGATATGCTTTGCTCATGTATACTAGATTTTGGTGAAAGCTGGGATGATCACCTGTCATTAGTGGAATTTGCTTACAATAACAGCTACCAAGCCAGTCTGGGTATGGCTCCATATGAGATATTATATAAGAGACCATGCATATTGTGTTAGGCTGACGCAGAGGAGCGAGTTACTCTTGAGCCAGAACTGATGTAAGAGAATACTGAAAAGGTCAACATGATAAGAGAAAGACTTAAGATTGTTCAAAGTCGTCAAAAGAGCTAGGTGGATCCCTTAAGACGAGAAGTAGAGTTTGATGTTAGTGATCAAGTATTTCTAAAGATCACACCAAGGTGCGAAGTCACAAGATTTGGAGTTAAAGGAAAGTCAGCTCCGATGTATATTAGGCCATTTATGATTACTAAAAGAATTGGGCCAGTAGCATATCTATTGGACTTGCCGTCACAGTTGGGTCATGTGTATAATGTCTTCCATGTTTCAATGCTGAGGAAATACGTTCCTAACCCATCACATGTGATCTAGTATGTAGAAATACTTATTCAAGAGGATGTCACTTATGAAGAGCAACTAGTTCGAATACTGAGAAGAGAACTCAAAGTGCTTCGTAACACAGAAATTCCACCTCTAAAAGTTCTTTGGAGTCATCATAAGGAAGAAGAAGACACTTGGAAACTTAAGACAAAAATTTATGAAAAATACCCTCATCTGTTTAATTTTCAGCTTGAGAATGTACTTTGAATTTGTGCATTGTACTTGAATTTCGGGATGAAATTCATTTAAGGAGGAAATGATGTAAAACCCCTGAAAAATTGTAAGGGTAAATTGGTCTTTTGACATAAAAAAAGAATTAAATTTTGAATTCGGACAAAAACGTTAAAATATTTGAGAAGGGACTAAATTGAAAAATTGGAGGGCTAAATTGAAACAAAACTAGAAAAACTGACATGCGGAATTTTTAAAAATTGCACTATTTTTTAAGGAGTTGACACGTGGCCAGCCCATTATCCCCTCTTCCTTTCTCTCTCCTTCCTCCCGTTTCTCTCTCTTCTGAAATGATGGAAAAATGCCGAAATAGTTTTAGGTATAAATAGTTTCGGAGTTGACTTTTTGATCAGACTGTTAGATTACAAAACTAATATCATTTTTGGAATCTACGTTGAAAATAGTGAAAAATGAGATAGATATTGCCTATGTTTTGAAACGGGCACGAAAAATGAAACCCTACGACTCAGATTTACCTCGATTTACGTGCTATGAGTCTGAGCTCGACCTGAGCCCAAATCAGACAAATAATATATCTAACCTAGCTATTTTGGGTGCTAGGAATTTAATGGTAAAATCCATTTCATGATATGAAGCTCTGTTTGAAAATTGAATTTTCAAACCTATCGATCGAAGGTTTGAAAATGATGCCCGGCCCTCTGAACGAACTCCAAACGACAGCATCCTCCATAGCACTGCATCGCTATTTAGACACTCGATTGAAGTAGGGATTCGATTACTTGATTCTAAATTATTTTAATTTATGAATTTGCATATTTTCAATAAATATAAAATTTCGTAAATTAATTTCTAAAAATTGTGTTTATATCTTTTTTTGACTTGATTTGATATATAAACTGTCTGGGAGGTACATCACACTAGTTAGCATGTCATATATACTATTTTGAACTATTTTCTGTAGGAAATTAGATTTTTGGATTTTGATCAAAAACGGCTGTTATACTGCCGAAATTTTTAGAAAATCCAAAATGATTTGAAAACTTAATTCTAAGGACTAAACGTTGTTTGATTAAAGAATACTGCATGGTTATCTTGTGATTTTGTGGAAATAATGCATATCCTTATTCTGTCATTCATATAGCATTTGCATGCATTCACATATTTACGTAGCCGTCAGATTTACAGTATCCCAAATTGAGAACTCGAACTTACGGTCGCCTTTTTCGGTGGTTCGGACTTACAAGTGACCCACTAGGATACCTCAGATATCATGATTGCATACACAGTTATATGTTGGCTTGAATAGATATGTACTGGTATTGATGGATGTCTTACAATGGTTTGAAATATTTGAACTATTGAACTATGATTTCTACTTGGATTTTGTGAACTATTTTGACTAGACTACTAACCATGCAGGACCTTCAACGTGAGTATACTTTTTAGGTATAATAAAAACCTATAATCGATTCTCTACTGTCATCAGCTCACTCCTTTCTTCCTCTCAGGTGGTACTTAGTGTGATTTGGATCAAGAAAACTAAATCGAGGCATTGCAGGCTTATTAGTTTATTTATATTTTGGTAAAATTCCTACGAAATCTGTGAAATATAGACTTAAGTAGGAATATGGATTTAATTATAACTTAGTAAGCTTAATTATGGGATTTAGACATAATTTATATTTCCTATGTCTGTATTTGGGCGTGAGATGATTGCTCGATGCATGACTATTGAATACTTATTTTAATTACAGTCTATATTTAACCATTGATGTATAACTGTGGGATTTTACTTCAATTAAATATTTTATCGAAGCCAGTTTGAAAAATTAAAATTCCCGAGCACTTTTAAATTATTTTAAAAATATTTTATGGTATTTCTATTTTATGAAATATCTATTCTGCCATTGACCCCGGCCTGAGGTTGTGACAACTGCAGTTGAATGATTAAGAATAGAGAGAAATATATCATTCTCAATAAGTTCAATCCGGTAAATTTCTCAAGACAATTGCAAAGAATATCTCGAATGTAAATGTTGTCCTGCAAAAAGAATTTTATGCGCTATCTCATGGATCGATTGAATTAGTATTCTTGAAAGCAATAATTAGGATTTAAGAAGGAATGGGAAAAAGTCTAAAAGAATGAGCAAATTCAGCTATACCAACACTATATCGATTTGAAGATAATTAATTTGCCTCCCTTGAACATTGCAAAAAATTGGATATGTTCCATACATATTTTCTAACCAATAGAATACACTATTTGAGTGCTTAATGCACAATTTGAAGGAAAAATAATAAGGAGAATGTCAAAGAAAAAGAAAGAAGAAAATATTTTCCTAAAATTTTATAGATTTTTCCTAAACATGAAATTAATATGATTTTAGCTTATTCTTGAAAAAATTTTCTTTTATTTTCGTTTGAATCTAGACAGAAAAAAATAGAATCCGTCGCAATTTTTTTTCATTCCCTCCAAAATCCTGGTTCCAAAGAAAGCCTGAGGCTCCTCTAAATACGCAAAGAGCACTCAATCGATTTATAGCCCTACTTTTAAATTTTCAATCATACAAGAAGTTGGTGCCCTGCTCAATAATGTCAATAACTTTTTATTGAATTAACTTGACCTTTCAAGATTAATATGTGATGGTCCATACCTTAGACTTTTAGAATCCGTTAGTTAATGCTGTCCATACCAGTTTTTCCATTGTTTGATACCCGGTTTGACCAAGTAAATGTTGAAAATTCTACGTTACATACTGAAAAATTTAGTGTGGTGGTCCATAAAGAGAAATCCATAAAGAGAAATCACATAATTTGACTGACTATATCTCCGAGAACCTTTGTTTCAAAAACAATATCTCCGAACCCTAAGATTGTTCTTGTTTACCAATAATAAATATTATAAAGAATTAAATACAGCACAATCTCCAATTCGAAAAAAAAAAAAAGAAAAATACGCCAAAATCTCAATATTGTTCTGGATTTATTTCCTTATTCCTTTTTTTTTCTCTAATTTTTAATTACGATAGCTAAAAATGGAGCATATTACATATATAGCTACAGCCAGTCAGCTATCATATATAATAAACGTGGCTAGCTATTATGGGCGCTACATATGCCAATACATTTATCTATGTGCAGGAAGTTTAAGTTCAATAATCAAATCATGATTTTTCAAACGAAGAATGTTTGTCGATTGCCACACCCCTTCCAATCTAACGTTACTTAAATCTTTTAGACCACGTTTAGTGCGCCGTATTGTATTGTATTGTATTGTATTAAGTTGTATTATATTGTATTAATTTTATACCGTACTATATTTTGTTTTGCATTGTATTAAGAACTTATATTAAATTACACTATGTTTGATGAGCAATTGTATTGTATTGTATTAATTATCAAATTTTCTAAAAATTGAAATTCAAGTGACTTTTTCTCCCAATTATCTCGGGACTCTCTCTCTCTCTCTCATGACTCTCTCCTCGTACCGTCACTTGACTTCTCTCTCTGTGTTCTCACCCTCCTCATCCTCATAACTCAACCAAGCCTCCTCACTATTGACCTCTAAACACTTTTTTATGTCATTCCATGCAAAACCACTTTTGTTAATCACGTCATAAACTGTGCCATATTATTTTTTCAGCATCCTTATCTTATTCCCAATATGTGGAGTAGCTCTCAATCCACTATTAGAAGTCAAGTTATTCATTGCCCTCTCTATCTCTTTCAATATCAACGACTACCACATTTTACCACAATATCCTCAAGTACTGTCAATAATGAATCTTCGATGAAATTGGTGATTAAAAGACTTAGTTGATGGTTAGGTAAATTTAATTCCCTAGAACATTTGTGCATAGAAGTCTCCATATTTTATTTTTGTATTTATATTTTTATTTATTCAATTATAAATTTATGTAGCTTGATTGCCTAGATAAAGTTAGGTTACGATAATTCCAGTACTTAGTGACAATTTAACACTCAAATTCTTATGGGATCGATAACTCTCTTATCACTTTATTACTTGTACATGACCCGTGCACTTACAGTTAATTTACATATATACATTTAAACGTAACAAGTTTTTAAGTGGTGGTGGAGGAGGTCTTGGAATTGGATCACTTAGGACACGATTGGTGTGTCGGATTGTAATGTATTATATTGTATTAGGTTTTATTATAATGTATTATTTTAATAAAATATTATGTTCGATTAGCATTGTATTAAGAAGTTGTACTAAATGAAAACATGTCATGAGTAATTGTATTCCATTGTATTAACTATCAATTATTTAAAAAAAATAGAATTTTAGTGGCTTTCTTATTTTGAGAAACCCAAAATCAAAATTCTAATTGTAGAAAAATATCACTTTTAGAAAAATATTTAGAAACATACCATTTTAAAATATCATTTTTTGGAAATTAATTTAGACAAATACAACTTTTAAAATTTTTATTTTAAAGATATTATAGTAGAAAGTTTATTTTGAAAAATACAACTTTTTAAAAGTATAACAAATACATTCTAAATATTACCATACAATCTAATATAGGGTGTCTTTTGGGTATTAGACAACACACCTTGTATTATATTGAAATTAGGTATTGTATTAATTATTACAATACAAAAGTGGTACCGAACAATGTATTGTACTAAGCTAACATAATACAGAGTCTTAATATGGGACTACAAACGTGCCCTTATAAGGGCACGTTTGGTGCACCGTATAGGCACCTTGTATTGTATTAACTTATTACAACACTAAGTTTGGTAGCTGCTCTAGTTTATAATCCAAAAACCCAAAGATATTTCTATTCCCTCTCTCAAGTGCCAAGTGAAATCATTCCAAAATTCCAGTTCTAATATCTTTATTCCGAACTCAGAATTCAAGAATTCATTATGTTCAATGGTTCTTTGATTATAGCTTCAAAAGAATTATAGGTTTTCTCGAACTCTATAAGTTCTAAGCTATACTATCCTATGGTTGTTTCTAAAATTCTCTTTCTCAAGTGTCAAATCCTAGAAACTAAATCATCCAACTAGTAGCTAATTAGTTGAGAAGCATTGAGCACGGAATAGCATAAATAAATTCAAGAATAACATTAAAGAACATATTAGAAATCAAGACAGAATCAAAGTCTAAGTTACATCTTACCCCAAGTATATAACAATTAATTTAATATAGGAGAATCAAACACTAATCTCAACAAGAATTTCATATATCTAAACATATTCATAAATGAAGCATAATACAAAATTCAAATGAGATTAAAGTGAGAGAGAGGATGAGAAAAACTCTTTTATGGAGGTAGAACTTCAAGCTTCAATCTCTTCAAGCTACTCTCTCAAGCATCATCTCTAAGATTTTTGCTCCAAGCTCCTTCCTCTCTAGGATTTTTGAGCTCTTTATGTTATTTTTTCTCTCCAACTCTCCATCCTTGCTATAAAGGCTTAAGAATGTATTTAAAGTGCTCCAAGATGACCTAGGCCGAGTGGAATATCAACCATTTAATCAGATGGTATCAACGGTTCAGATTAGCTCTAAAATCTCGCTAAAAATGCACTTCAGGACGTTGGGCAATGCCGCGGTGGTCCCTGACCAGTACCGCAGTACTCTAGCCTCTGGAAGTCAATTTTTCAGGTAGCATTGCGGTGCTACTTGGACAGTGCCGTAGCGCTCTCAGCTCTGAAACTCAGCACGATAGCTTTTCTTCCCTGGGGGGCGTCGTTTCTTCGTTTTAGCTTCATTTTGCCCGAGTTTTGTTGCGTTGCATTCATATCGGACTCAACTTTCATTAAAAGAGTTGAAATAACCCTATTTGGTAACAATTTATCTTGATTCTTATTTATTCATAAGAACTATAAAAATAAAAGAAAAGCACATCAAACCAATATAAATGTTTGAGAACTTACAATTATTTGAGCTGATTGAGCTGAATGATACTTGATTTGTGAGTGAATTAATCACTTATCAAATACACCTAAACTCGAATATTTGCTTGTCCTCAAGCAAAATAAAATAAGAAAAAGAAAAGAAAAACACAAATCAAGTACTAATGATATAAATAGTATAGTATGAGTTTCGTATTGAATCAAAATCTGTGCAAGTATCTCTGAAGTCACAAATTGTTCCAAGCTCAAAGGAAATACAAACATTGAGATTATCTAGATTTTCAACTTTAAGCATCAACTTAACTCCGCTCAAGACTCTCAGTGTATAAGTGTGTGTAAAATTAATATCACTTAATAAAATGAACTTCAGATAGACTTGTGTGTTTTGATAGGCAATAAAAAATCTCTATATGATGCAATTTGGAACTACCATATGCCTATTTTTTATGTCGCTCTCTACTAATGTATGTTAGTATGTCATCAAAGATCAAAAAGTCTTTCATTAAGCTTGTAATGCCCACTTGGGCAAAAATAAGATAATTTTGGAAACATTTAATGTTCAAATCACCCTTAAGCATATTAATCTAGGACCTTTGTAGAGTTATTCCTTGGTACATCAAATAGCACTCTCACACTTCTTTTCAACTAAATTTCTCTTCTATCAACACTCTCCCAAACACTTATTTATAATTTTTTTTTTCTTTCTTTTTTTTTTGAAATAAAAGATATGAAATAAGACAAAAAGATGAAAATCAAAAACATCTTCACCAAACTCAAAATCAACATTGTCCTCAATGTTGAAAAATAAAATAGAGAGTNTTTGCTTCACAATTCCACCATTCCTCCCAACATGAATATAACACAAAATAACTCTTGAAAACAATCAACATGCTTAAGGATAAGGTTAGTGGTCATTATTTTAATTTGGCAAAAATGTGGCAGAAAAAAAAAGGTACAAATAGGCTCAAAGTGAGCGAACTAGGATGAAAATGTATCAAAGTTGGCTTGAAAGGCTCAAACGGTCCAAAGATGGCCTAAATCATTTCTCTAATGACACCTAACATGGAATTTCATCTCAAGTTCACTCAAATGGGTTCTAGAATTTATGAGATGTCTATGCCTATCTAATGTACACAAGTGTTCTCCAAAAGCTCAAAAGGTCAAGTGTTTATGATTTTCGTGCTCAAATGTATAGAATTAAGAATGAGATTCAATTAATGCGAGTCAAGCACACAGATAATTTCAATAAATTATATTTCAAAAGACCTAAAGAACATTTAGTAACTAAACTCATCATTAATAACGAGTTATCACATCTCAACAAAACTCACAACTTATTCAAACATGCAAAAGAAAATAAAAATGAATAAAAGATTTGCCAAAAGAAACCAACTCATAGGAAGAAAAGTCACAACTACCAACACACAAGCAAAGCCATATGCAATAAATAATTGATCAATCAGTGTTTTCACCCTTAAACTCAAAATTGGTAATGTTCTCAAAATTTGAATGTTCAATGTAAGCATAAGGTAAAAGAACATATACCGGGGAGGTGAGACATCATCACCTCCTATTAAGGTTAGCCAATATGGTGCTCCAAGCAAGGTGGCTCTAACTTAGGTGGTGTGGGACTCCTCTCCGTAAATTACATCCTTAGGCTTATTCATGGACACATTAGTGAAGCTCATCAAATAGCAGCTTCCTCCCATAGTATACGTCATACAACATAAAAAATAGGTCTTATTTTTGAATGCCCTCAAGCTTGGTGATATATGGAAGTATTCGGCTTATATACTCAACTTGACTCGGTATCAGTACATGTGTTTGTTGGGCTTTTATGAACGGTGCTAGCAGTAGTGGAGGACGTTTTGGCCATATAGGATTGTCATAGATGTGATCTTTGATGAATGAGTGGCGGTATAATGATTTCGATCTCAAAAAGTGAAGATTCACAAGTTTTGTCTTGTGATTCTTCCTCCTTGAACCACTCTTGATTCTCCTCCTCACTTGAGTTGTCATCATCAAATAAACCCAAGATTCCCCGCTTGTGCTCAGCTCCTCATAGTGGCTTTCATCAATGTTTATAACTTTTACATGTATCATAGCCACCGCCCTTGTCATGGCCTTAAGGGAGTTATAAAGAGACTCAAATTGTGAATTACAAATGGTCTCCGTTCTCTCCCACTCCTAATGGCAAAGTCTTGTCTCCTTCGAAAATTGTGCAAAAAGATATTCAAGGTCAGGAGAAGGCTCCTCTTGGTGATGTAAAATATCACACCATGGTGCCAAAATGTTAGAGTTATCTCCCAAACCGAGGTGGCTTGGTAGATAATTCTAACTCTAATAGTCAAAGTCGGCCATGTCTTCCAACAACCAATAAGCTTCATCAATGGATACTTGGTAGAAAGATATGGTACCATTTCCTCTTTCCACCCACAATCTTGTTTCACGCTGAAGGTTATTGAGGAAATTTTGTATTTGATACTTCGGGGATAAACCATGATTCAGGCATAGTGTGATCAACTCCTTTTATCTATACCATACACAATAAAATGGCTCTGAGTCTTGTTGAGCAAAGTACAAGAGGACTTGTTGATCTAACATCTCCAAGTACCTCACAAAACACATATTTAAAAATAAAGATTAAAATGGAAATAAATACCTAAATTAAAATCAAGTAACTTACTCCCGATATCAGCAACAATCTAAAATACCAATTCTATGACAACGGCACCAAAAACTTGTTAAGTCTAAATAAATATACATAAAATAACCGCAAGTGCACGGGTCATATAAAAGTAATAAAGTGATAAGAGAGTTATCGATCTCACGAGGAATTAGGTTTTAAATTGTCGCTAAGTACCGGAATTATCGTAGCCTAACTTTATCTAGGCAACCAAACTAAATGAATTTATAATTAAATAAATATAAATATAAATATAACAATAAAATATGGAGACTTCTATGCACAAATGTTCTAGGGGATTGAATTTACCTAACCATCAACTATGTCTTTTGATTACCAATTTCATCCTAATCAATTATTCCTAGTTTATAAGCCAAGAACCCAAAGATATTTCTACTCCCTCTCTTGAGTACTAAACTCGGGTTTTAATATCTCTATTCTGAACCTAGAATTTAAGAACTCATTATGTTCAAGGGTTCTTTGATCATGGCTTCAAAGAAATTATAGATTTTCTCGAACTCTACAAGTCCTAGGTTATACTATCTTATGGTCGTTTCTAAAATTCTCTTTCTCAAGTGCCAAATTCTAGAAACCAAATCATCCAACTAGTAGCTAATTAGTTGAGAAGCATTAAGTATGGATTAGCACAAATAAATTCAAGAACAATATTAAAGAACATATTAGAAATCAAGACATAGAATCAAAGTCTAAGTTACATCATACCACAAGCATATAACAATTAACTCAATATAGGAGAATCTAATACTAATCTCAATAAGAATTTCATATATCCAAATATATTCATAAATCAAGCATAATACAAAATTCAAATGAGATTAGGGTGAGAGAGAGGATGAGAAAAACTCTTTTATGGAGGTAAAACTTCAAGCTTCAATCTCTTCAAGCCATTCTCTCAAATATCCTCTCTAAGATTTTTGCTCCAAGCTCCTTCCTCTCTAGGATTTTTGAGCTCTCTGTGTTGTGTTTTCTCGCCAACTCTCCATCCTTGCTATAGAGACTTAAGGATGTATTTAAAGTACTCCAAGATAACCTAGGTTAGATGGAATGTCAACTATTCGATCAGATGGCATCAATGGTCCATATTAGCTCTAAAAATTCACTAAAAATGTGCTTCAGGATGCTGGGTAGCGCCACAGTGCTTCCTGGCTAGCGCCGCGACTCTCTAGCCTCTAGAAGTCAGTTTTTTAGGCAGTGCCGCGGCGCGACTTGGACAATGCCGTGGCGCTCTCGACTTTGGAACTCAGTACGATAGCTTTTCATCTCGGGGGCGCAGTTTCTTCGTTTTAGCTCTATTTTGCCTGATTTTCATTGCGTTGCATCTATATTGGACTCAAATTTCATCTAAAAAAGTTGAAATACTCATATTTGGTACTAATTTAATTTGATTCTCTTTACTCATAAGAACTACAAAAACAAAGAAAAAGTATATCAAACCAACATAAATGTTTGAGAACTTACAATTATTTGAGCTGAATAATTGTGAGTGAATTAATTACTCATCAATGTCTTACAATGGTTTGAAATATTTGAGTTATTGGACTGTGATTTCTACTTGGATTTTGTGAACTATTTTGAATGGACCACTGACTATGCAGGACCTTCAACGTGAGTATATCTCTTATGTATAATAAAAACCTGTAATCGATTTTCTATAGGCATTAGCTCACTCTCTTCTTCCTCTCAGGTGGCAGTTAGTATGATATGGACCAGGAGAACTAGATCAAGGCATTGTAGGCTTACTAGTTTGTTTATATTTTGGTAAAATTCCTGCGAAACTTGTGAAATATAGAGTTAAGTAGGAATTTAGATTTAATTATAACTTAGTAAGCTTAATTATGGGATTTAGACATGATTTATATTTTCTATGTCTGTATTTGGGTGTGAGATGATTGCTCGATGTATGACTATTGAACACTTATTTTAATTATAGCCTATGTTTAACGAATGATGTATAACTATGGGGTTTTATTTCAATTAAACATTTATTGAAGCCAGTTTAAAAAATTAAAGTTCCCGAGTACTTTTGAATTATTTTTAAAATATTTTTCGATATTTCTATTTTATGAAATATCTATTCTGCCACTGACCCCGGCCTCAGGTCGTGACACCTGTAGTTGAACGATTAAGAATAGAGAGAAATATATCATTCTCAAGAAGTTCAATCCGGTAAATTTCTCAAGACAATTGCAAAGAATATCTCCAATGTAAATGTTGTCCTGCAAAAAGAATTTTATGCGCTATCTCATGGATCGATTGAATTAGTATTCTTAAAAGCAATAATTAGGATTTAAGAAGGAATGGGAAAAAGTCTAAAAGAATGAGCAAATTCAGCTATACCAACACTATATCGATTTGAAGATAATTAATTTGCCTCCGTTGAACTTTGCAAAAAATTGGATATGTTCCATACATATTTTCTAACCAATAGAATACACTATTTGATTGCTTAATGCACAATTTAGACCTGGATTTTTGGAGAAAAAATAACAAGGAGAAAGTCAAGGAAAAATAAAGAAGAAAATATTTTTCTAAAACTTTATAAGTTTTTCCGAAACATGAAATTAATATGATTTTAGCTTATTCCTAAAAAAATTTTCTTTCATTTCTGTCAGAATCCAAACAAAAAAAATAAAATAAAAGCCATCGCAATTTTTTTTTTTCACTCCCTCCAAAATCCCGGTTCCAAAGAAAGCCTAAGACTCCTCTACATACGCAAAGAGCACTCACTCGTTTTATAGCCCTACATTTAAATGTTTTATAGCCCTACATTTAAATTTTCAATCATACAATAAGATGGTGCCCAACTCAATAATGTTAATAACTTTTTATTGAATTAACTTGACCTTTCAAGATTAATATGTGATGGTCCATACCTTAGACTTTTAGAATCCGTTAGTTAATGCTGTCCATACCAGCTTTTTCCATTGTTTGATACCCGGTTTGACCAAGTAAATGATGAAAATTCTACGTTACATACTGAAAAATTTAGTGTGGTGGTCCATAGAGAGAAATCCATAAAGAGAAATCACATAATTTGATTGACTATATCTCGGAGAACCTTTGTTTCAAAAAATATCTCTCCGAACCTTAAGATTGTTCTTACCAATAATAAAGATTATAAAGAATTAAATACAGCACAATCTCCAATTCGAAAAAAAAAAAAAAAAAGAAAAATACGCCAAAATCTCAATATTGTTCTGGATTTCTTTCCTTATTCCCCTTTTTTTTTTTTTAGTTTTTAATTACGATAGCTAAAAATGGAGCATATTACATATATAGCTACAGCTAGTCAGCTATCATATATAATAAACGTGGCTAGCAATTATGGGCGTTACATATGCCAATATATTTATCTATGTGCAGGAAGTTGAAGTTCAATGATCAAATCATGATTTTTCAAATGAAGAATGTTTGTCGATTGCCACACCCCTTCCAATCTAACGTTATTTAAATCTTTTAAGGGCACGTTTTGTAGATTTAAATCTTTTAAGGGCACGTTTTGTAGCCCTGTATTAAGACTCCGCATTGTGTTAGCTGAGTACAATACATTGTTTGGTACCACTTTTGTATTGTACTAATTAATACAATACCTAATTTTAATATAATACAAGGTGTGTTGTCTAATACCCAAAAGACACCCTGTATTAGAATGTATGGTAATATTTAGAATGTATTTGTTATACTTTTAAAAAGTTGTATTTTTCAAAATAAACATTCTACAATAATATCTTCAAAATAAAAATTTTAAAAGTTGTATTTGTCTAAATTAATTTCCGAAAAATGACATTTTAAAATGGTATGTTTCTCAATATTTTTCTAAAACTGATATTTTTCTACAATTAGAATTTTGGGTTTCTCAAAGAAAGTCACTAAAATTAGGGGTGTCAATTCGTGTCGACGGGTAGGGTTCGTGTCGGGTTGAAGTCTAATATATACATAAATTATGTCAACCCAAACCCGACCCGTGACCTGTCGTGTCAGAAAACCATCAACACTAACCCGACCCGCATCTAAAACGGGTTGACCCGAACCCGACCCGCACAACCCGCTTTGGTGAATAACATCCAACCCATAACTCGATTTTGACCCGTCAACCCGTTTTTGACCCGCCAACCCGCTATGACCCGTATTTTTTTACTTATATTTTCTTTTTCTAAGGCTATTATTGTCTCATTTTAAAATAAATAAATTAGGAGTAATTTATAAATATAATTAATAACTTATAATCCCAAATACTTACATTGTACAAATTAAATATATTTATAATAATAGTCATAAACAAATTAAATAAAAAATATTTTTATAATTTAATTATATATATTTGTTGGCGGGTCAAACGGGTCAAGTTCGTGTCAAGCGGGTTGACCCGAACCCGACCCTTTTTTTATTCGTGTCAGACTGGTCGACCCGAACCCGACCCGCACCCTTTTTCTTCAACCCTAACCCGCAAAAATCGTGTCGTGTCGTCGTGTCGTAACCCGAATTGCCATTCCTAACTAAAATTCTAATTTTGTTTAAAAAATTTGATGGTTAATACAATGGAATACAATTACTCATGACATGTTTTGATTTAGTACAACTTCTTAACACAATGCTAAATCGAACATAATATTTTATTAAAATAATACATTATAATAAAACCTAATACAATATAATACATTACAATTCGACACACCAATCGTGTCCTAAGTGATCCAATGAATTAAAACTCCCTTCGTAATCAGTGTTTCAATTTTTCAGTCAAAGTAGTAGGCAAGTGCTATGATTTACGTAAGTAAAGCGTTTCATACAGGTATAATTAATGCTTTGCAATTAATGAGAATTGACAAACTGGCATTAGTACTCGATACTATTACTAGTCTTATACAGGATTATTTCTTTCGACGTGTAAAACAATATACATAAAGCCTTTTTCAAAAGTTAGTTATCGGTCATATGCATTCATCTTGAATCGACTTTTTCAGAAGTCGTTTATTCTTGTGCTCTCTCCGTCTTTTTTCACATATATGTATGGGATATGCATTTATGAGAAAATTAGGTGAAATACACGCTGCAAAAACTTGACGTGCTTCATACAATTGATTACACTTTGACCCTCTGATTTCTTAGAAGACAAGTTGCAATACGCGTTGGTATACGGCAGGTCAACATAATTTGAACCTACATCACAAATTTCCTAACGTTTTGTCGCTGCCAATACCAGGCGTTAGTGACGGACATATCCTATCTTTGTAATTAAAAGAACACCAAATTACAAAGCACAGAGAGAAGCCTTACCAATGGGATTTATTTCCATTGGTTTAAGCCCCCAGCCCAGCCGCCGAGAGAGACCAGGATGTATGGTGTGGTTTTTAGAGAGAGAAAGAAGAGAGAGAGAGACGCCAAGGCTACGAAAGTCAGTCGAGTAGAAAAGTTGGCATAGACATGTTGTGGTGCCTAGTCTTGTGTAGATTCCCATGAGATGAGTCAGTCAGTTCATTTGTAAATTTGTGTGTTTGTGAGTATGTTTTTTTCCTTTTCCATTTATTTTATAATTTTGTCGTATATGACGATATTCCCTACTCGTGATCAGGTGGGCGCTTGACCATTTAATTCGGTGGAATACCATGCTTATTATTGACCACGTAGAAAGATACTCAACCTCAACGATGGTGGACCCCAACCTTCTCTCAGTCTGAGTCAGGGTGGGCGCCCACTGCCCAGCGTCATTTAGCCGCCCCGCCCGGATCAGCTGCATTTTTCTTAACGACAAAGGGGGGAAATTCTATAGAATATTTAGCAGGGAGCATTTTTTTTTATTTTTTTATTTTTATTTATTTTTATCAATTTCAAATTCTACAGTATGGACAAAAGTCACAAAACAACTTCAATTATACCAGTTCTCTCGTTTAACTTATGTTTTGACTTGTGAAAAATCACTTGTCCATATCTAAGATCTCTATAAATGTCTAGCTTTTGCATAGGGTGATTTTGTGTGTGACTTTTCTAAAAATCTATTTATTAGCAAAAATAAGATATATTCTATCTATCGTGAGGAACTTTTTAGTTAATTTGTATACGATAAAAGCAAACACAATCTTTTTTTATTTTGGGAAAATACTTTTAGTAGCATCCAATTATTTGAGTAGTCTGCTCATGAAGCATAGGCAAATGATATTTTTCTTGTGCATATCGATGTTCTGATATTGAACTGCAATTGCTGGTTTCTGCAGGAAAGAAGAGTAACACATCTAGAACAGTCATTATTGCCGTAAGTGTCCCAACTGCTGTATTTGTTCTTCTAATCATCTTCGTCTGCGTGATTTTAAGAAAGAGGAGGACAAAGAGAGAGGCTGAAAGTAAGTTTAAAATAAATCTAGTTTACTCTTCTAATAATCTGTTTAACAGAGGAAGCATCTCATATTCTCTTGAACTACTTTCCTCTATTACTATGTCACATGTTGCATGCATCAAAATTTAGCTTAATTTAATTTATCATAGGGTACCCAAGAATTCTATACTCGTGTGTTGAAGCCTATTCCCTTTATAATTCATCTATACAATTAAGAAAATTTCTTTAACACCCTTCACGGAACCCTGGAGAATATAGATTTTAGGAAAAGTTTAGCGAGAAATTAATGAATTACAATTCCCTTCAAAGAGAAACTTATTTTATTTAATTAATGCCTTTGAAGCTCGGCCCCTGTGCGAACCTGTGGATGAAATTGAAAGCGTGGAATCCTTGCAATATAGTTTTGAGACTATCAGAATTGCGACCGATAACTTTTCTGAGACAAATAAGCTCGGACAGGGTGGATTTGGTGCTGTTTACAAGGTAGGAATAGGAGTAACAAACAATTTGTTCTTTGTTGGGATATATGAGCCAAGAATGAATTCTCAAGTCCATTGATTGCACTTCATACATTTTGTTGTGCTATATTTCAGGGTAGGCTTTCCAATGGACAAGACATAGCCGTAAAAAGGTTGTCCAGGGGTTCAGGGCAAGGAGACCTCGAATTCAAGAATGAGATAATCCTAGTTGCCAAGCTTCAACACCGTAATCTTGTTAGGCTCCTCGGTTTCGGCTTGGAAGGAAATGAAAGGCTTCTTGTTTATGAGTTTGTTCAAAACGCAAGTCTTGATCACTTCATATTTGGTACGGTTGCATTCCTCTCTGCTTTTGTTCTTTTACTGAATCGTAGGGAAATATATGTTCAATAGCATGTTTTGCTTCAATTCTTCTCATGACTCATGCCTTTGGATTGGGATAGGCGTTATGTGCTGTATTTAATCTTGAACGGAATTATATACTTCTATATACGAATACGTAGATCCAACGAAGCGTGCAAATTTGGATTGGGATAGGCGTTATAAAATAATAAGAGGTGTGGCTCGAGGACTCCTTTACCTACATGAGGATTCTCGTTTGAGAATTATCCACCGGGATCTTAAAGCTAGTAACATTTTGTTAGACGAAGAAATGAATGCTAAAATATCAGATTTTGGAATGGCAAAATTGTTTATTGTTGATCAAACTCAGGACGAAACGAGCCGAATCGTGGGAACATAGTAAGTGCAATATTTAAATCTAGGCTAAATCTTTTTTCATACTAATTAATCATGCTATCTAACCGAATTAATAGTTTCATTGTTGTCATTTTGTGTTCACAAAGTTATAGTCCAAATCTAAAGATTTGGTAAAGCTCTTAGCTAGTGTCCCCGTTAACTACTGAAAATTTTACTTGTAATTTTTATGTTTTGCAGTGGATATATGGCTCCAGAATATGCTATGCACGGACAATTTTCGGTCAAATCCGATATATTTAGTCTTGGTGTGTTACTATTAGAAATAGTGACCGGACAGAGAAATAATTGTTTCCGTCATGGAGAACATGTAGAACATCTTTTGAGCTATGTAAGTATAAAATATAAACTACTTGTCGATTACATCATGAACTAGCCTAATATGCAAGGGATCGAGTACGTATTACAACTCTGCTTTCAATTGAATCAAAATGACAATTTTCTCCGACGCTTCATGTGCGCGTTCAAATATCATTGCAGGCATGGAGGAACTGGACGGAGGGAACGGCTTCAAATATCGTAGATCCGCTAATGAGAGTCCGTTCAGGATCTGATATAATGAGAAGCATCCACATTGGACTGTTGTGTGTCCAAAAAAATATAGCAGACAGACCAACCATGAATGCAATTGTTCTCATGCTAAGTAGCAACTCTCTTTCTCTTCCAGTGCCCTCCGAGCCAGCTTTCTTTATGCATAGCACCACGGGATCAGATTTGTCGTTGGCATCTGATTTCAATTCAAGCAGGGTGACTGATCAATCAGATCATCCCAACAGCGAGTCTATTAAAGGATCTATAAATGAGGATTCAATCACTGAAGTCTACCCTCGCTAGCTAGTGTGAGTGTGTGAATTAACTTGCGTTTACAACATTGTCGTGGTCGATGTGTACTAGATATATATAAACCTGGCCAATTTTCCCTCTTTTATTATGTTGTATCTCGTCTTTTATCTTTTTTCCTCTCTTTTTTCCCCCTCTTTTTCCGAGTCCAATAATTTATGTCCAATTTGACTGCTTGCTTTCATTGCTTTCATGTTCTATCTATCTTGTATCGTCGTTTTCAGGGAAAAGACATACAGTTTTCCAAAATTGTAAAAATGTATTCCGAGTACCACACATTACATTTATTTTAAGTACTGTTGATCAATATTCCGAGTACCACACATATCTATGGTATTCTTATACCATTTTAAAAGGATCATTCGATATTTGATTTAAATAGAATAAAAATATGCCTTTTTAATGCAAAAACCCTTAAGCATGAAACAAATTAGTAAAATTAACATGAAGTCAATTTTTTAGAGCAAAACTCCTTGAAGTACCGTCATATTAGTTTTGTTAGAAAAAAAAGATATTTCAGTTAGTTTTTTTTAATAGTTAAATCCTCATTCTTTTATTTGTAGCTTTTAGGTTTTTATTCTTGTATTTTTATTTTATATTAATCAATTTTAGTCATTTCTATCTAATACTATCATTAATTAGCATTTGTCCAAAATTTGTTCATATTAGCACAGATAAAATTGAAAACAAAAAGAAATTATTTGTTTTTATTTTTTTTTAAAAAAATTAAGTTATCTTTTTCGTTCAAGAATGATGTAAAAAATTTGATATAGTTCTAATATGGATTTACTTTGAAAGCCCAAGTGCAAACCCATAGAAAAAAAAAAGTCAAAGTCCAAATTGAAGGAGCCTTTTACGTGGAACCTTCTAGTGTTAGGTATTGATTTTATACATATGAATGATTTGGTTACTTTAGATTATTATTAGAATGTTTAGATTATTATTAGAAGGTTATAGAAAAAAATGTGTGTGGTTAAGATTTATTTGTATTATTTATTTGAAGCATTTTTATGTAGTGGAGGATGAGTATCATCAAGTATAAATACCTTTGCCCATCCGAGCTTTAAGTATCAAGTGAAGAAGTAAAATCTTCTAGGAGTGAAGAGAGAAAGTAAGAAGCAAAACTATTTCTAGTGAGTGAGTGAGTTTTTTGAGTGAAGTTGAGAATTTCCCTCTTGTAATAATCTTTGAGTGATCAATAAAGTTTGTTTTATTTCCAACAGTGTATAATATAGTGAGTTTTTTGAGTGAAGTTGAGAATTTCTCTCTTGAAATAATCTTTGAGTGATCAATGAAGTTTGTTTTATTTCCAACAGTGTATATACATTATTGATCTTCTGGACATATTAGTAATTTGAACCAGAACAAAAATAAAAATAAAATGATAGGAAAACACTCGGATTAGTAAAAAAATCATCAGATCTAGGCATTTAACCACCAGCCTCGGTAAGCTGGGCAATCAACGGATCCGCTGGATATAATTAATTAGGGGCTTTGTACAGGAATACCCCACTTTTGGGGGTATGGTTAAGTAGATATCCCTTTTTGATTTTATTAACAAATATATCCCTTTTTTAATAATAATGATTTGTACTTACTATAATACCCCTGGTAAATTATTCATTTACCACTACTAAGAGGTAGTATATGATTTATTTACCATGACTTAAAAATTTTTATCGCTTGTAGACGGTAGCATATTTACCATTATACCCCTAGTAAATTATTCATTTACCACTACTAAGAGGTGGTATATGATTTATTTACCATGACTTAAAAATTTTTATCACTTGTAGACGGTAGCATATTTACC
>JXTC01000366.1:62240-100211 GCA_002914845.1 Trema orientale | reverse complement strand
TGTAAAATTTCTAGTTTTGCTTACTGGAAATTTACGTGAGGCTTGTCATATCCTGAGAGCTATTTGCTATTGAAACCCAAAGCAATCTCTACGGAGAGGGGGCAAATATCGCTTTAAAGAAAGCGTACTTCTTTACGTGTTTCAAGTCTCCAACCTTTTCCCAACAGATCCTCTCCTAATCTCCCTTATTGATAAGATTTTCCTAGGTTTATCTATTTATTTATTTATTTTATTGGCATATTCTTTTTATTAAACAAAACAAAATTCTAATACGCTTTGTTATAACAGAAATAATAAAACAAATTTTGGGTCTAAGACGTAACTTAAAGGTGACCGTTCATAAATTTGGCCCTTTTTCAAATAAACTCGTCAGGATATCTAATGAAACAAAATACTCACAGATTTTCTCATAATATAACCAGTTATACTGATTTTTCAATTGGTCTAGGATTCTTAGAAGTATGTGTGAGTGTATGGGAGAGGTTCTAATTCTAGTTATGGCAAATTCTATATAAATTTCATAGTAAAAATTCTTCTTCTTCCTTTTTTTTTTAAAAAAAAAAAAAAAGAAAAACCGGTTATACTGATTTTTGGTTTCAGCTTAATTAGAGCAAATAAAGATACGTTTAGGAGTCAATTAGTTGATAGCTTTTTTTTTTTCTCTGCATTAGTTGATAGCTTTAGATCTCTAGAGGGCTTTTTTGTAATTAAATATGACAGAGCATACATATTTTTAATCTTGTATAAATGAAGAAAGAAAAGAATAAATGAACGTAGAACAGAGATAAAACAATAAAAAGAAAACAAACGAAAAGTGAAAAGGAAAAGCAATAAAACGAAGAAAAAGAAAATTCTTGCCCTGCTTTTAAAGAAACAGAAAAAAGAAAAATAGAACAAATATTGGTACTTTTTTTTTTTGCTCCGAACAAATATTGGTACTTGATCAAAGCTATCTAGTCATAAATTGCCACGGGCCCACATTAAATACAAGACGATATTGAACCTTTTGGTGGTGTGATCGAGTGAATTTTTCTTCGATAGGTATTGAATATGTGGGTGGTCAGTTAGGAATCTAATTGTTTCAATTCACTTGCAGACATCAAAATATAAATGTTTAGGTTAAATATTTTGATAGTGTGATTGAGTTAAGTTTTCGTTGATAGGTAATGGATATATATATATATATATGTGCGTGTCGATGGTAAGCTAGGAATTTTATTGTTTCAATTCATTTGCAGGCTGCATATTGGTATCGATTTTTCAAAAATATAAAGATTTAGGTGAAACCTTTTGATGGCGTTTAGTTTCCCTTGATAGGTAATGGATACGTGGGTGGTAAACTAAGAATCCTATTGTTTCTATTTACCTGGAGAGCTGTTGTCAAGTTTTCCAATATACAAAGAGTAAGGTCAACCTTTTTGATGGTGTGATTGCCTTAAGTTTAATTTCTTTGATGTATATGTGGGTGGTAGGTTAGGAATCTTATTGTAATAATTTACTTGGAGTTGCAACTGAGTTAAGGTTTCTTTGATAGGTAATTATAAGTGGGCAGTAAGCTAACAATCTTATTGTTTCTATTCATGGGAATAACTCATATAAAAAAGAAATAAGAGCCCTTAATTATTAGATATTATTTGGATACATATTGGTAATTATAGATACTTTAAGAAACTTAATATTATGTTCAGTCTTATAAGTACGTTTTGCAGACAAACAGGGGAAAAAAAAAAACAGAGAGAATAAATAGTTTTATACTTATAAGAAGAAGAAAAACATGAAGAGGATTATTATCATGAATTTTTAAGACTCAGACATAAGGTAATGAATTATTAACTGATCAAATTTCATGTCTTGTTTTCGAGATTAGAATTGAATATTTAAGGTTATAGTTTTAATTTACCCATTAATGATTCATGAACTATGGGGATAAATTTAATTTAGGATGAAGTATATTAATTTTAGGATTCAAACAAGATAAATTTTGTGTAATTTAGTTGGATAAATAGAAAATTATGGATTTTTGAATGTTTGACAAAGGTAAAAAATGTAATTATAGTTACGACTAGATTTTCAGGATATTTTAGTAGTCTGATTTGACTATATTAGGTATGGTTGGAAAGCTTATCGAATAAGATTTCCAACGGTAATTCGTCGACAATGGACTTATAATCAGAAAGTTAAGGCCTATTAAAGTGAGCACTATGAATTTGAAAGAAATCTGAAACTTTCAGTACTTTGGGTAAAATGTGACAATAGCTTACCTAGCTGCGTGAGGCTTGCCTATGGACCCCATAACCATATTATTGGCTTGTATAGGATCTCATCACTTTTAGAATTTGTCCTTCAAGTTTCATAATTTTTTGAATTTAATTACTATTATTATGAGTTTTCGATGTCGAGAAATAGAGAATATATAGTGTAGCAAACATATAGTATATAGTGTAGCGAACATATAGTGTATTTTGGGCAGCAAGTTAAATATTTTCTAAGTATGATTTAAGGTACCTCTTAAGTGATTAATGTCTACGTATAAGTCTTGTTATAATTATAAGTGCTAGTGGTCATTAGCCATTTTGATATTGGATTAGTTAGGCACAGCAAATGAGGTAAGTGACCTTTGATTTTTTTCTACTAGCTTTTCTTGTCCAGAAACTAAATGTTTTATTGTTTCCATTAAACTCATATTTTTCAGTTGTTTTCTTTAAAAAAAAAAAAAGATTTTAAGTTAAAATATCTTTTAGCAATAAAATTATTTATTAAAAGAAATCTGTTTTATTGAAACCTCTTTACTTTTATGGAAATAATATGATTCTATCCACAATTATTTTATGCCAAATTATGGATTAAATATATGAAATTGTTATGGAACGTGGCTACATGGAAATTATATTGGAATGACTACAATGTTATAATGAGATGAAAGTGAAATTATTTGTGATTTGTTATTATAAATAAGTATTTTAAAGGGTTGACTAGGGAAGAAATTTATTAAATGGTATTTAGAATTTGGTGTAAGAGATGTTTGTTATATCTTTTAGAGATATTGTAAGGATTCGGAAAGTTAATTAGTATGAATTGTTGACTATAGCTTTTAGTTTGCAATATTTATTTCGAATATTTAGAGACTTATAAGTATTATTGAGTAGTACATGATTTATTAGTATTTATTTAGAGTTTAATTCTTCTTTATTTTTGCGGATTATAGATAGATACCTTATATATTTATAAGGCTTTGCCTTATAAGTATGAGGCATACATCCTCAAAAGTGGGGCGTGATATTAATTGTTTAAACACTTCCATATAGACTGGTATCAAAGTTTCCAAAATATAAAAACTTAGATGAAACATTTTGACAGTGTGATTAAGTTTTCTTTGATATGTAACGAATTTATATGTTGGTGGTAAGCTAGGAATTTTATTGTTTCAATCCACTTGCACGCAGACTGGTATCGATTTTTTCAAAATATAAAGATTTAGATGAAACCTGTTAATGGTGTGACAGAGTTAAGTTTCATTTGATAGATAAGGGATACGTGGGTGGTAAACTAAAAATCCCATTGTTTCTATTCACTTGGAGAACTGGTGTCAAATTTTATAATATACGACGAAGAGTAAGGTGAAACCTTTTGATTGTATGATAGCGTTAAGTTTCCTTTGATCATAGGTACTGGATAAGTTCGGGGTAAGCTAACAAAATGATTGTCTCTATTCATTTGCACAACTCATGTGCTATGTATAATTTTCCAAAATATCAAGATTTAGGTGAAAGTTAAACTAACCAATTTCGCAAATTGTTGAATCCAAGATTTAAAATAAAAACAGCAAATAATTTACATAAATTCAGACGTGATAAAATAAAAGATTTGAAGTGACAAATTTCGATAAAAACTATATGTATCCGTATATTTTAAACATTGCCAACTCTTGTCTATTACTCTATAAGATAAATTGGTTACGTACCAATGTAATTTCCTTTTAAGAAAGGACAAGATAAATAACAGAATTAGATTGCTACGGCCTTCAGAATCACACGAGAGCCAAAGTTAAAACAGAATTCTTCCAAACACAAATAAATAAATAGAGAACACATTCAATGGCGCTTGATAATGACAACTAAATAAAGAGAACCCCTTCAATGGCGCATGATAATGATAGAATGCTCATCTTTAACATTTGACCCAAATTTTGTAAGGGCATAATGGTCATTTAACCAATTTTCGAATTTGAAAATGGTGGGAAATTTTAAATTTTAAATTTGGATTTAAGTGAAAGGATTTTTAAACCAGATACTAAAAAATAAATTTTTTGGGCATACTTGAGAGAATTTTTGGACTAGAGACTTATGCGCAAACCTGATGTCCATTTAACTAGGGCCGCATGGGCCATTTCTCTTTTCTTTCTTCCATTCTCTCTTTTCTCCCTCAAACTCCCTCCGATCCAGCCGAAGGAAACGGCCGCCTGCAACTCTTCCCTGATGACATGTCTCCGATGGTTTTCAGGCGACGCCACCAGCACCGATCGAACCGCTAGCCACGAGAACCCCACCCCAGTTGGAGTCTCAGAGCCTACTGCCGCCTGTAGCACTGTCACCGGCGACGTGAAGCTGTGAGCTATTTTTCGACTCTGACGACTTTTCAAGCTACTTCAGGGCCAAAAACCGGTATCTTCTGATTGCTTTCGATGAGAGGAATCGCCTGGTAAGGGTAGCCTCCATTTCACCTCGTTTGATTTTGACTATATTGAGTAGATTTGAGTTTTAGATTGTGTGTGTTGACTTTTAAATCTGACTATTAGATCGTGAAATAATTGTCATTTTCAGATTATACTCTTGAAAATATGAAAAATGAGATATATATTGACTATGTATTACGACGAGCACAAAAAAAATTGAACGACTCTGATTTCGCCTCGTTTTACATGCCACAGGTCGAGTTTTAACCAAACTCGAATTGGTCAAATTATATGTCTAACCTAGCTATTATAAACCCTAGGAATTCAGTAGTGAGATTCGTTTATCGAATTGAGGCCCCATTGAGAAGTTGGTCTTTCAAAGTTAACGATCGACAATTCGAAAATCATCTCCCGGCCCTTCAAGCAGTTGTTCAATGACACCTCGAGCATCCAATTGTATGATATCATGATTCTAGTGAGGTAGAGAATTAATTACCTCTATTTTACATCGTTTTGAATAAAATTTACAATATCTGATATATTATGAAAAATGTAATTTTAGAATTGTTTGGGCTTATGTGATGGGGTTTAATTTATATTATATGTTTTGGAACCTTTTTGAGTGTATATTGTTTTTGGGTTTATCAAATTAGGACAGTTATGCAACCTCTTTTTTGGAAAATTAAATATATTCATTTTATTAAAAATCTAGAACATGTTTGATAATTATTTTATTACATGGTTGTTTTGACGTATCAATTCGAAGTGCACGTGTTATAGGATTATACATTAGTATAGTATTAGAATCATGAGATTTATGGTATGGCGTTGTGTGCTCCACCGTCGGTGTAGAGTCTATACACCTGCATTTGTCTTTCTTCTGATTACCTCCCTATTTTGGTAGGTGTAGGCATCAATTGCCCCTCTATACTGGCAGGTATAGGCAATTCAGCTACCCATCTAGGATGGCAGGTGTAGATAAGGCGGTTGTCCCTCCAGGTTTGGTAGGCGATACATGAGTGTCCCATTCAGGTATGAGTTAGGTATTAGGAAGGTTGTATGGCACACATAGTGCTAACACCCTAGGTTTCCACGATGAGAGGATGTGACCTCATGGTTATGGGACAATTTATATCATGTGCTTGTGAATTGACTAGTTTTGATTATATTATTATTTTTCATATATGTGTATATATATATGGATTACTGATTTTTGGAACTGTTAATAATATATATGGTTTTCAAATATGTTTTGGATCAAACTAACCATGTAAGAAACTCTCCATCACAAATAAAATAAAATAAAATTTCAAATGAGGTAATAGTTTTCCTACTGAGCTCACCCCCTGCTTTCCTTTCTTTTCAGGTACTTGTCTAATCAAGATAGTTGTCCAGATGGCTAGGTAAGTCTATTGGCTTATGCCTGCAATCCTATTCCACCTCCTTGTTTGGTTCCTATATCTTGTCCTATTCCTTCTTCATATCTAATTGTTTGGCTAAATTTGCTTTATTTACTAAGTGAATATGTATGAGGGTATTTTTACTACTATTTAAGGACTTGATGTATAAAAGAATACTATGGTTCCTTAGAGGTATACTTTCAAAACTTTAAAGTACTTAGAGATATGGTTGATTTCTTGAAAACTATTTTGAATATACCAACTCAGAAATTTACGAAATTCATTTTAACAAAAATTAACATTTTGTCAAGCTAATCTTTTATCTAAGTTAACTAGATGTTTCTTAACTTTAATAGATGCTTTCCTTAGATAAACGAAATTAATGGGATATTTCCCTTAGTATAAAAATGCCAATATTCTGAGGACTAAAATGTAAAAATTCAACTACTTAGTTTGTTCCAAATTATGCAATTTTCCTAACTATTTATATTTTCACTTAAAATTACAAAAAAGTTACGGTTTTAGATTTCCAGTCATGACAAGTATACTATATAATCAACAAAACTTCAAGAGATAATGACAAAATAGCATCCAACAGATTCAAAATGTTTCCATCTTAACATCAGAAATCTGAAGATGACTCTTTTATACGAAGGCTTGAACCTCAATTCCAAGAAATTCAATTTTGTATGCTCTGTACGCTGACACTGCTATAGTATTGGTGTGTATCAACAAGATTACAATTCAGAGACTATACAACAACCAAAAATTAATAAAATTAGTTGAGAATAGAGGGAAAAAGAAAAAAAAATAGATAAAAATTAAGAGTTATCAACTTATAGCTCCTACATTAGGATTTCAAGAGTGGGGTCTAGAAAATCCAGTAACGAAGGATCAGATTAATGCAGAAAAAAGAAGATGTCTTA
Source organism: Trema orientale (assembly GCA_002914845.1). NCBI lineage: Eukaryota > Viridiplantae > Streptophyta > Magnoliopsida > Rosales > Cannabaceae > Trema > Trema orientale. The sequence continues at coordinate 93,213 of JXTC01000366.1, read as the reverse complement.
TTAAAATTTATAACTATTAAGTGTATAAACAGATTACAAAGAGAACATCCTGATGATATGCAAAATGTGTTAAAAAGTATATTGCATCAAAATCATATGCATGGTTAATCATCAATGTTCAACTCTGGCACTTTTAGTTATTACCTTTTGCATAAGACCAAGCTATCGATATATATAATCGAAATGCTAAGGGTGCGTTTGGTATAGGATTCGAATCCTATACCAAACGCGCCCTAAATTATTGATGAAAATATGTCAAATATTAATCTGCATCTGCTGTCGGAATGTTGACTTGTAATATGGCCCCAAGTGCATCAACATTCTTATTCTTCTAAACATAATAGAGAAATGTGATTATCAGGACTGGGTCAGGATATCCAACTGGGTATGGATACTAATGTAGATACTCTGTTAGTCACCCAGTTAGGGTTTGATGGATATCCAACAGGGGACTATTTAAAGAACCTATTAGCGTTATGGTCCCTGTAGCCAAAAGAACAAATACGCTCAATTCTCTGTAACCTACCATCAATTACAGAGAATTCCATCTGAGTGACATAAGGCTTTAGGCTACAGAAGATCAAACCCTCTAGCAATTACAGTCAATCACTATCACTTCCGCCTTCGGTTCATCGTCCAGACTACGGTATTGATCATGGACTCAGGTATACTCAATGAATCCCTTCCTATCAGTTTTACATGAATGTTCTAAGGTTTGTGTTTGGTTTTGCAATCCCATATATTCATTCTAACAAGTGGTATCAGAGCGGGATTTCATGTTAAAATTGATTAGGTTTTCATGCATGTCTGTAGTTTTCAAAATCTATGCCTATTTGGTTTTCTAGGGTTTAGATTATACATGCATGATTTGAAATTTTACATGATTTATTGAGTATTTGATGCTATGAAGGTTAAAGTAATTGAGTTTTGGGTCATAAGGTACGTGATTAGAGGCTAATAATCACGGATTTGAGGATTTGGCCTTAAGTTTTTCGGGTTAAAAAAAAGAAAAAACGCTTCGGTGCAGGCCGTGGCGCCGCAGCGCCACATCTGTAGCGTCGCAGCGCCACAACCCGAGAAGTGGCGCCGCAGCGCCACTTCACGGCGCTGCAGCGCCACTCTGGCGCCACAACGCCACTTCAGGGTGCCACAGCGCCACTCCTTCTGTCACTTTAGATCAGTTTTTGATCTAATTTGAGATTTTGGGTCTCGATTTGGATAGAATTGAGTCGGTTTTGACCTAATTCGAGGAGTTCCAATCCAAAACTTGACAAATTAAGTTCATTGCCTCAAATCTACTAAAGATAGACCCAAATTTATCCGTTGAAAATTCTTGTTTGGTTTTAAGAGTTGATAAATTTCATAAACTCAATTAATTTTGGTTCGTGCTTGTAAAAAACTTTATTTACTTGGGCATTTTTTTTCATTGTACCATTTATCTTGTATGTTAGATTAAAATCGATAAAGCAACATAGTGCTAAAGTAACCTCTGTTGTGTAGTTTTGTTTAGTCTAACGTATAAAGATGTTGTGGGTTTGTTGTTAATGTAGATAACTATCGGCCCAAAGGAAGATGATTATTTGGCACGATAATAAATGCACCTGTGATAATGAGTATGTGACGGTTGTTTGGTTTCCATGTGAGCAATAAATCAGCCCAAAGGAAGGTTTGTTGTTTGACAGGATTTACCGTCAGTATTTGATTATTACATTTAAGAGTACCACTTGCAAGTTAATACGTCAGCCCAAAGGAATGCCTATTAATGTTGCGCTAGGTATCTTGTGAAGGTGGCCCAACTTATGTGATATATGTCATATTTGCATATTTGTGATTATATTGTATGCTTATATATGACGTTTAAGTTGTGAGCATGTTTAATTTATGGTATTGTTTTGTTCTCTGTACAGTCTCTGCTGCTAATTTTTCTGCCAACTTGAGTACTATTCCTGTGCTTACGGGTACAAACTTTAAGTCCTAGAAAGAGAATGTCATGATCGTACTGGATTGTATGGATCTTGACCTGGCACTTAGAAAGGACCAACCCCCTGCTCTTACGGAGGAAAGTTCCACTGAGGATAAAAGGAACTTTGAGCTTTGGGAAAAGTCCAATTGTATGAGTGTCATGAGCATGAAACGCTCTATTCCAGAAGTCATGTGGGGCTCTTTGCCAAACGAGGAAAATGCTAAGGATTTCCTTTGCTGCGCTTGAGAAATTATATCTCAAGAATGAAAAGAGTGAGATAATTAGTACCTTGGGGAAACTCATCTCAATGAGGTACAGTGGCAAAGGAAATATAATGGAGCACATCATGCAGATGTCTCATTTGGCTGGCAAGCTTAAGGAATTCAAGTTAGAAATTAATGAGGATTTGCTTGTGGCCTTAGTTTTGCTTTCTCTTCCTAATCAGTACAGGAACCTACAAACCATATACAACGCCCAAAAGGACAAATGGAATATTAATGAATTAATAGCCATTTATATTCAGGAGGAAGAGAAAATCAAAGCCGAAAGGCCTGAAAGTGCTAACTTGACCACTACCTCTAAGGCAAAGAAGAGGAAAATAGATAAAGTTAAGGAAGCTGCAGGGGTTCCACCTGTTAAGGTACAGAAGAAGCAAGATGAGGAAGGTTGCTTCTTTTGTGAAAAAAGTGGACACCTAAAGAAGGAATGCGTTAAGTATAAAGCTTGGTGTGTTAAGAAAGGTAAGTTTTTCATTTATGTTTGTTCTGAAGTTAATTTAACTTCTGTACCTAAGGACACTTGGTGGGTAGATTCGGGTGCTACTACTCATGTTAGTGTTTCCATGCAGGGTTGCCTGTGGAGTCGAAAGCCAAGTGATGATGAAAGATTCATCTATGTGGGCGACGGCCAAACAGCTTCAGTGGAGGCCATTGGGCACTTTAGATTGTCTTTAAATTCTGGAAAATATTTGGATTTGTATGAGACTTTTGTGCTACCGTCTTTAAGACGGAATTTGGTTTCAGTTTCTGTATTGGACAAATTCGGTTATTCTTGTTCTTTCGGAAATAATTCATTTAGTCTTATGCTTAATTCAAATGTTGTTGGTTCTAGTATTCTTATTGACAATCTTTATATGGTAAATACCCAACCCTCCGTTAATGAAACTTTGCATGTAAATTCAAGAGGTACAAAACGAAAATTAACTAATGAGGACTCATCCATGTTGTGGCACAGACGCTTAGGACACATTTCTAAACAAAGAATTGAACGTCTTGTGTCTGATAGGATCCTTGATCCCCTTGATTCGGCAGATTTTACCGTCTGCGTTGAGTGTATAAAGGGAAAACAGACAAACATTAGGAAGTTAGGTGCCAATAGGAGCTCTAGCGTCTTAGAATTGATACATACGGATATCTGTGGTCCATTCCCAATGGCTTCTTGGAATGGACAACAGTACTTTATCACGTTCATAGACGATTATTCTCGCTATAGGTACATATACTTAATTTATGAGAAGTCACAATCACTGGACGTATTTAAGGCTTATAAAGCTGAAGTTGAAAATGAGCTTGATAAGAAAATTAAAGCTATAAAATCTTATCGTGGTGGTGAATACTACGGTCGGTATGACGGATCAGGTGAGCAACGTTCAGGGCCTTTCGCTAAGTATTTGGAAGAGTGCGGCATCGTCCCGCAATACACTATGCCTAGAAAACCTAGCACGAATGGTGTTGCTGAACGACGCAATCGGACACCAAAGGATATGGTAAGGAGTATGATCAGTCATTCCACCTTACTAGAATCACTATGGGGAGACGCACTCAAAACTGCAGCATATATCCTTAATAGAGTACCGAGCAAAGCAGAAGCTAAAACCCCTTATGAACTCTGGACTGGGCGAAAGCCCAATATAAGTCATTTACACATATGGGGTTGTCCAGCTGAGGCAAGGCCTTACAGGCCGAATGAAAAGAAACTAGACTCAAGAACAGTAAGCTGCTATTTTGTTGGGTATTCTGAAATATCCAGAGGCTATAAGTTTTATGATCCCACAATAAAGTCCTTTTTTGAGACAGGAAATGCCAAATTTCTTGAGGATATTGAGTTTGGAAGGGAAGATAAGGTTAGGAACATTGTTTTTGAAGAGGAATTCATTTCCCTTCCTATGGTTGCTATTGATAATGGTCAGGACATTCAGGATTATGTTCCTGACAATATCATTATTCAAGATGCAATCGCTCCAGTTCAAGACAATGTTCAGGAGGTTCCTGTCCCAGTTGTGGTAAATGCTCCTGTAGAGCAAACTCAACAACCTCAAGAACCAGTGCCTTTAAGGAAGTCCATTAGAGAAAGAAGAAGTGCGGTTCCGGATGATTATGTCGTCTATCTCCAAGAACATGAGTTTGACATTGGGATGGTGGAAGATGATCCAATCAACTTCACACAGGTCAAACAAAGTTCTAATTCTCAAATGTGGATCAATTCCATGAATGAGGAAATGAAGTCTATGAGAGGCAATGGCGTTTGGGATCTCGTCAAATTGCCTGAAGGTTCGAAGTCCATTGGTTGCAAATGGATATTTAAGACCAAACGGGATTCGAAAGGCAATGTTGAGAGATATAAGGCACGTCTTGTCGCTAAAGGCTTTACTCAGAAGGAAGGCATTGACTTTAAAGAGACATTCTCTCCAGTTGCTTCGAAGGACTCTTTTAGAGTTATTATAGCACTTGTGGCTCATTATGATCTTGAGCTTCATCAGATGGATGTTAAAACAGCGTTTCTCAATGGAGACATTGATGAAACAATATATATGGTGCAACCAGAAAACTTTGTATTGGGAGATCAAAAGTCTATGGTTTGCAAACTCAAGAAGTCCATCTATGGTCTCAAGCAAGCTTCTCGTCAATGGTACCACAAATTTCATGAGGTAATCATCTCGTTCGGTTTTGAGGTGAATCCTATCGATGATTGTGTATACTATAAGTTCAGTGGGAGTAAGTTTATCTTCCTGGTGCTTTATATTGATGACATACTACTGGCAAGTAGTGATATAGGCTTACTGCACGACACCAAGAGATTTCTTGTGAAGAATTTCGAAATGAAAGACCTTGGAATCGCCTCTTTTGTATTAGGTATAAAGATACATCGAGATCATTCTCGGGGTATCCTTGGGTTATCACAAAAGAGCTATATCGACAGAGTGCTCAATAGGTTTGGTATGGATAAGTGTGCACCAACGGACACTCCGGTGTCTAAGGGAGATAAATTTAGCCTCAGCCAAAGTCCCAAAATGATATTGATAAAGAAGCTATGCAACAGTTTCCTTATGCTTCAGCTGTAGGGAGTCTGATGTATGCTCAAGTATGTACGCGTCCGGATCTTGCGTTCATAGTTGGTATGTTGGGCAGATACATGAGTAACCCTGGAGTGGATCATTGGAAGGCAGCAAAGAAGGTTATAAGGTCTTTACAGAGAACAAAGGACAGGATGTCTAGACAGTAAGAGATCCACATTGGGCTATGTCTTTCTTTTAGCTGGAGGAGCTATTTTTTGGAAGAGTGCTAAGCAGACACTCGTAGCTACTTTCACTATGGAGGCAGAATTCATAGCTTGTTATGAGGCATCTAATCAGGGAATATGGCTGCGAAATTTTATCACCAGGCTGCATGTAGTAAATGGCATTGAGAGGCCATTGAAACTTTATTGTGACAATAACTCGGCAGTCTTATATTCTAACAGCAATAGGAGCTCATCAAAGTCAAAGCACATTGACATTAAGTTTCTAGCTGTTAAAGAAAGAGTTCAGAGTCGTTTAGTATCAATTGAGCATATCGGTACAAACTCTATGATAGCGGATCTGCTCACCAAAGGTTTACCACCTAAAGTCTTTCACGAGCACACTGCTCGTATGGGTGTTGTATTTTTGGATAGTGTGCAGTTTTAGTGGGAGTTTGTAATTTGGTATAGATGCTTATTGTGTGACACTTGTTTATTTTTGTTTACTGCAGTACTTTGGTTATTGATGATGATTTTCATTATAGACTCTGTTCATTATATATTATATGATGCATTTCATATTTTCTAGCTTTTCCATTGTGGTTAACAATAAAGTTTGCGGTAATGCACTAAAGGTGAAAGACTACGGTTGATCTCAATAAAGTTTCGGGTGGACCAGTTAGAAATAGACACGGTAAATCACATTGTGTGTAATTTCCATGCCATATTCCATACTCGATCTGTGTCATTCAGGTGTATTAGTACGGTGATCATTGAGGGTTCTAGTCGCCATCCAAATAAGTGCAACAACGAGCGCTTTGGTTTCGTGCTGATATGTCTAATGGACGGGATTGCAACTTCGAGGATATTCAGGAATAATATGGTGTATTAATGGCCATACTTCAGTTTTGCAATACAATTGTATTTGGTTCATATGTGACCCAAGTGGGAGATTGTTAGGAATTTTATTTCCTATGCTGGGCCACATATTTTATCAATTGTATTGGGCTATATTATTCTTAAGCAGACCCAATAAGTGATTTAATCAGGGCTGGGTCAGGATATCCAACTGGGTATGGATACCAATGTGGATACCCTGTTAGTCACCCAGTTAAGGTTTGATGGATACCCAATAGGGGACTATTTAAAGAACCTATTAGGGTTATGGTCCCTGTAGCCAAAAGAACACGTACGCTCAATTCTCTGTAACCTACCATTAATTACAGAGAATTCCATCTGAGTGACATAAGGCTTTAGGCTACAGAAGATCAAACCCTCTAGCAATTACAGTCAATCACTATCGCTTCCGCCTTCGGTTCATCGTCCAGACTATACGGTATTAATCATGGACTCAGGTATACTCAATGAATCCATTCCTATCAGTTTTACATGAATGTTCTAGGGTTTGTGTTTGGTTTTGTAATCCCATATATTCATTCTAACAATATCAACAAGACTATTCAACCAATCCAACATTATTCAAATCAAAATCTCCAGTAAAAGAGGCAACGCAGATAAAAGAGTTGAAACGTCCAACTCTAACTCAAAAAGCGGATAAAAACAGAAGTTAGAATAAGGAATATGATACTTTATTTACAGTTTTTATCTAAGAGAAGACGGCAGAGGAATATCTACCATTTATTAGAAGACAATGAAAATCACCACTTGCTAAGACTTCTCAACAACGAAATATTGAAACAGAGATACCACGGTTGTCCTTTATAAGTAAATAAATAAACACAATATCTCTATTGGCTCATGATTTCATTTGGTGCATATATCAAAATCTATATACATAATTGAAGGATGCTTCTCAATATTTTCCTCCAAAAGAAAATGAAGTAAAAGCTTGCAAATAATAGAAATTAATCAATAAGAAGATGCTTCTCAGAAACAAGATGAGAAAAGAGAGCATATGAACCCTTTCCAACTTGAAATATCTAGAAAAGACTGTGTTTCAAGTTCTGCAGACACACCAATTCAATTAAACAACAAAGAAAACAAGAAATTCACTAACAAAAAAAAAAAGAAAAACAGTGCTTAACCAACGTATAAATAAAAACAACAAGAATGAAAATTGGTAGACATAAGAAGAAGGTGATCAATGACCTATTAATGAATATGTTTGAGGCATGTGAAGTCTCAAGTTCTTCAAATGATTCTCTTTTTTTTTTTTTTCGGTCATTATGTAGAATTCTCTATCAATCAATAAGACTTTTTTTTTCTAAATTAATTATGTTTGTCATGAGGGACAAAAAAGAGCATACTTTTTTTTCCAAATTAATTATGTTTGTCATGAGGGACAAAAAAGAGCATACTTGTACAAATTCAAATCAGAACTAGATGAGAATTTGTTACTGCTGTTTTGCAAAACATATGCAGCACCAGAGACCTTATTTAAGAGAATATTTCACCATTTTTCTTCATAATTAAGCTGTAACCTTATGGAGACATATTTCACCATTAATAACACATATTAGAAAAGCTAAAATTTATCCAGAATTTATCGTTTTCTATATCATGAAGCCAATTCATGCATGCTTAAGATTTTTTTTTTCCTACCCCAAACATCAGGGGAAGAAAAAATTAAGCAAGCACACAGTTTCCTTCAATTGCGTACGCGCAATTAAATCAAAACTGCAAAAGTTTTCACGACGTAATCTAATTAAAGCAAACACATGTACTCGTTTTACCCTGATTGCTTGTTTGCTATATTTGTACAAAAATGGAACAAAGGAACTACAAATATTTGTTCTGTTTTTCACTTGCCAAAAAATACAATCTATACTAGATAAAATATATATATATTACCGTAGATGACGTGAACTTGTTTTTGCCGAAAGTAAAATATAAATTGTCAAATTGCAATTTACAATGCTAGTTACTACCTGGATGTCCAATGTCGAATCAAACACTAATTAGTAAACTTGGAATGGAATAGCATATGAATTGATGGGCAATTATATTGTTTTTCTGGAAAAGCAATATCAACTTAATCTTCATCGAATACGAATATTCTAACTTTATCTCCTAAATCCTCAAAGCTAGGCTACACGCCCTATATCCCAGTCACTAGACCAGGAGTGCGGCCCAATAATCGTCGTTCTAAAAATTGAGTTTTGGATATTTATACCTATTTTTCAAAAAATATTACTAAATTTACGACCATTCAAAAATAATAAAAATCCGTATGACCTTTTTATGACATTTTTCCAAATACATTGGAAGCTAAAAAACGCGATGACATTTTAATAAATAAGTCATCTTTTTTTTTTTTACAGGAAACCACAAAGGTTTCCTGGAAACCAATTTAGTTTAATTTGGTTTCCTATTAGCGGAATGTTCTGTAAGTAAGTAAATCACAGGAAACCTGGTTTCCTAGAAACCAGTTTGGTTTCCTTTAGCCAAAAGTCCTGTACGTAAGTAAATCACAGAAAAGCACAAAGATTTCTTGGAAACCGATTTGGTTTCCTTTAGTCGAATGTCTTGTATATAAATAAATCACATGAAACCATGAACATTTCTGGAAAACTATTGTGCTTTCTTTTTTGTAGAATGTCCTATAGCTAAATAAATCACAGGAAACTACAAAGGTTTCCTAGAAATCATCGTGATTTCCTTTTAGCAGAATGCCCTGTAGCTAAGTAAGTCACAGAAAACCACGAAAATTTCCTAAAAACCATTGTGGTTTCTTTTTCAAATCACAGAAAACAATGAAAGTTTTCTGAAAGCTATTGTAATTTTCTTTTTGCAGAATGCCCTATAGCAAAAATTGGGTGAGGCATTGAACAAAGACACTGAAGAATATGATCAAATTCTCAAATTAAGTAATTATATTTTTGACTACTGTTTATAATCGAAACTAATTTAGTTTTCAGTTTTTATAAACTAAATAGTTATAATATTTATGATGAAAACCAATATGGTTGTTGGTTTTTAGTAACCAATTTGGTTTCTAGTTTCCAAAAATCAATTAGTTTATGATTTCTAATAATAAAATGGCAATTAGTTTTAAGAGTGATCAGTTACAAGTAAACTAGTAGCAAAAAGAAACAAGAAAAAATGGAAATTCTAAGACGTTATTTGGTCTTTCTTAGCAAGAATTTGTTATTTTTCTGAAAGAAAAAAAGTAATACAAAAATAAGTAAAAGTTTGGACATAGTATGCTTGGTACTATTTATCAAAAGATAGTAGTAGGTGTCTTTTTTCCCCCAAAAATTTTACAACTTTCTGATCCACTAGCACTGTGACCATTGTGCTTGTCTAGGGAACATATGAGTGCATGCATGATTGACTCCAGTAATCAAATAATTTATATATTTAGAAACCAATATTCGGCTATAGGTGTACACAATATTAACACAAGGTAGCGATTTGATGAAATTAGTTTCTAATCACTAAGCAGTTATGAGATTGTATTGCATGTCACATTAATTCTTTGCTAAGCACTCCTCGTATAATATCAAATTAAATTGATATCTCAATTTTCTAATTAATTTAATTTTTTAATAAATATTATCGATACTTATTGGTTTTACTAGTGGTCATCAATCAGCATCCTCGATTGCAATTTCCATATTGACTTACTAAGGCTTAAAATTGAATGAACCAAGTGTTGAAATCCATCAAAAAAGCATCATCTATTGCAATTTGCATATTGACTTACTTAGGCTTAAAATTGAATGAACAAGTGTTGATGTAGAAATCCAAAATTTTAAAGGGTAAATTGGTCATCCGACCATAATTTAATTAAAAAAAATTATATATATATGACACCAATCCAATAGGTATTTTTTTTTTTTACCTATACATAGATATTATTTTGGCCAATGAAAATTTATTATGCATATTTTTTTATAGTAAAAAATAAGATAGAAATGGCATTAATGATGTACATCTTTTTATGTACCTCATTATAGTCCTTGGATCACCATTAGATGATGATCCAACGGCTAAAAAAAAATACCTAGATATAGGTAAAAACAAAATACCTATTGGATTGGCAACCATATATATATATATATACATTACTCTCTCTCTTCTCCTTTGAGCTCCCTCTCATCTCTCTCTCTCTCTCGTTTTCAGTCTAACCAGACCGAGAAGCTGTCAAGCTGCCACCAGCTACCGTCAGGCCAGCCCAGCCCCCGGAGAGACCTCCCTATGCTGCCTGCTGCTGGCGCCGCTCGTCCCTAGCCGCCACCGAGCAACCTGTCACCGGAAAACGCCGTTTTAGTCGCGGAAGAGTTTTGAATTTCCGGTGACGATATCGGCCGTTTCAACTTGTGTTCTTTGACTTGTCGGATTCATCTCGTCAAGAAGAACCTTAAGGTATATATATCTCGCGACCCCATTTTTCTTGGATTAAAAGTTACCATTTTTGAGCTCGAGTTTGAATTTTTGATCAGACTGTTAGATTTCTTTTTTTAATGTCATTTTTGGAATGTACTCAGAAAATGGAGAAAATTGATATATATTGACTATGTCTGGTGACCGGCACGAAAAACGATATCGAACGGCTTAGATTTACTCCGTTTTGTATGCCACTAGTCCGGTTTCAGTCCAAACCCGAATTGGACGAGTTATATGTCTAACCTATCCATTTTGGATGCTAGAAATTCAGTGAAAAGGTATGTTTGTTGATTCGAAGCTCCGTTGAGGAGTTGATTTTTCAGAAGTGTGTGATCGAGGGCTTGAAATTAGTTCTCGACCCTCCGAGCGATCGTTCAATGGTACCTTGAGGATCCAATAGCGTGGTGTCACTATTCTAGTGAGGTAGGAATTTGATTATATCTGTCTTATAACGTTTTTGAATAAAACTTACTTTCTACAACACATGATGACAAATGTGATTTTAGAATTGTTTTGGATATGTGTGATGGAATTGAATTATTCTTTATATATATATATATATATATATATATACTGGATTACTCTGAAACTTTTCTGAGTGCAGGTTATTTTTAGATACGTTGAAATAGGGCCATTATGCTGTCTATTTTTCTATAAAATTTACTTAACCATTTTATTAAAAACTAGAGCATCATTTGAACTTAAGTTACTACATGGCTATTTTTATACGTTAGTTCAGAGTATACGTATCATAAGATCACACATGAACACCAGATTAGAATTATGGGGTTTTTACAGTATGGCGCTATGGCTCAACTGATGGTGCAGAGTCCGTGAACCCGCGCGGGCTTTTTCTTCTGATTACCTCCCCATTTGACAGTCGTAGGCAATGCAGTTGCCCCTCCAAATTTGGTAGGCGATACACAGGTTTCCCCTCTGGGTATAAGCTAGGTGTCAGGTAGGCTGTATGGTACATATAGTACCAACACACTGGTTTCTATTGATGAAAGGTAGTGAATTCATGGATATAGGTGGATTTATATCCATGTGTCGGTGGACTGATTGATTTTTGGATATCATGCTTTTGTATACCTATGCATATGTATGTACATACGGGCTATCAGTTTTAGAGATTTTTATGTATATATGTATATATAGTTTTGCAAAAGTATTTTGGATTAAACTAACTATGCAGAGACTTTCCATCACTAAAAAAATTTCTAAATGAGGTAACAGTTTCTCTATTAAACTTTCGAGCTCACCCCTCCTACTTTCCTCCCTTTCAGGTGATTGTTTATTCAAGTTAGTTGTCTCGATGGCTAGACAAGTCACTTGGTTATACTTACAGTCATATTCCTCTTCCGTTGGTCCCTATACCTTGTCTTAATATTTTTCTTCATATCTAACTGTTTAGCCAAGTTTGTTGTTTCTGCTAAGTGATTGTATGAGGACGTTTTTACTACTATTTGAGGATTTGGTGTTAAATGGGATATTATGGCTCCAAAAGAGCATATTTTCAAAATTATAAGTACTTGAAATTTTGATTCTCTGTATATTAATTTTTGGACTTTTAGGCTCAAAATTTGCAAAATTGATTTAATCAACACTAAAGTTTTATTAAACCAAGTTTTTGTACAATTTAACTATATTTTCTTAATTGGTGTTTCTTTTTTGATAAACTAAACTAAAGATGGATCCCTTTTTATATAGAAATTTCTAGTGATTTGAGGATTAGAATGAAAAACTCAAGTACTTGGTTTCTTCCGAAGTTTCACAAATTCTTTACTTATATTTATTTACACTCAAAATTACTAAAAATCACGGCCTAGGACTTCTGATCGTGACAGTTGAAATCCATTAAAAAATGTTATTACGATAATTTTCATATTATCAATCTATAATCATAAATTTGACATATATCCTTTACCAAATCGCAAAACTAGTAATTGAATCCTACCCATTTACAACTCAAATAGAACTATATTCATAAATTATGACCATAATCAACTCAGGACTTGGAGTGGTTATAAGATTCAATAAACTTAGGGCACTTTTACAAATCAATAATGGAGAGAAAAGGGAAAAGGAAAGGGAAATTAATTCCCTTTTTATATGTTTATATACCTAATTAGTTATAAATGAAAGAGAATCATAATCTTTCCCTCATTGTTTCTTATTCTCATCCATTCCATTTTCCATTCATCATCTTTCTATGCATTCCTATTAGGAATTAGTAAACATGGTCTTATTAACATTCTCGCAATTAAATCTAATCTTATTTGTAATATATATAGTTGAATGTATTCCAAATACATTATAACTTTTGTCTAAATATAGATAGAGCGCTCAGCTTTATTTATAAACTGCGAACTCAGCTTAACTATCATAAAGCAACTTTATTTATATATCTTGAAAGTATCTACATTATAATCCCATAAACAAATATGATATCACTAATAGGACTCATATTCATATAATCATATGCAAGCAATAATAACTCAATAATATTGATTCCTTATGAAAATGTTAAATACATAAAATCAAATGCTTTTACGAGTTCACTCCCAGCACAAAGTCTCAAAGTTACTATCAGCTTAGCTGAAAGAATGAATTCGTAAACAAGAAAAAACGAATTCAAATTACTTAATCTTCTGATTTGAGAGCAATAACAATCAACTAATATTCATCCCAGACTCCCAGAGATCATAATCAGGGCTTGCTCCTTGGGGATCAGTAAACAGTCCTTCATATGCATTATTCCACCTCAATTCAGACGCCTCATTCAAACACTTGTTCATGAAATCTGATTTTGCACAAGACCCTTCATTGTACTCCTCACATTTCTTCAGTTTAGATTTCACGTCTTCCATCTCTTGTTGTAACTTCGCCATCTTTCTGTTCAACATTGTGGGAATTTCGTCTTCAAGTCTTTTTGCTTCGAGACCCAAGAAAGCACGCACCAGTCTTTCTAAATGTGCAAGTGCAAAACCGATTTTGAATTTACAAAATTCCACGAATCTCAAGTGGAAATACCATTCTTGAAGAAGATTTCTGGTGATGTCTCCAACCTTAGTAATGCTCATGCGTTTCAAGACAAGGCATAAAATATAGTAGACGATGCTCTTCCATTCCTTTGTTGACTCACTCCAAGAGCTGACATCTCCACAGTTCCCAAGTAAGGTCTTCAGAACAGGTGCCAAAGTAAAAGGTACCTTATAACCTTTGACAAGCTTAATTTTCAATCTTAAATCGCTAGAGTTCAGTTCCAATCTTCTTTGATTGTGATTAAAGTAGGCGCGAAGCTCATCAAAGAATTTTTTGAATTCCACATTGGTGAAGCATGAAAGTTCTAAGATCCTATTAACATCTTCATCTCTAAGCTTAGATTGAGGAGATTTCTCTAGTCGTCCCTTGTTCTTAGATGACGCATTATCCCATTTGTAAAAAGCCATTAGAAGATCTAGCTCTGTAACAGTTAGAGCATTTATTACATCCTTCAAGGTTAAAAGAGAGTTGTCTTGTTCTTCTTCCAATTTTGCTGCATCTTGGGCTGATTTCCAAATATCTTCTCCTAGAGTCTTGAGCTCCACATCTCTAAGGTCTCGGGTTAGTGCTTTTATAATCTATTCATCACATTCAAGCCAAAGTCACAAAAGCAATAAATCACTAAAGACATATATATACATATATAGGTTCTCAATTCAATAGTTTTTTTTTTTTAAATCTATCTATAGGTATTTTTTTAGTCATCAATTTATCTAATGGTTATAATAATTTGAGTAGTTGAAAATATGTGCATGAAAAGATGTGCACGTTATTTAATGCTCTTTTTCTTTTTATTTTTTATTATGAAAAAAAATGCATGATGTATTTTAATTGGACCAAAAAAAATAGCTATAAATAGCTAGAAAAAAAAATACCTATCGGTGCCCATATTTATATATATAGAGCACCAATCCATTAGGTTTTTTTTTTTTTTTTTTACCTATCCATAGGTATTATTTTATCTAATTAAAAATTATCACGCACGTCTTTTTATGGTAAAAGATGAAAAGAGAAAAGTATTAAATAATATGTATTTACTTTTATTATTTTTAATATCAATAACTCAAATTATAATACCCGTTAGATAATGATCCAACGACTGAAAAAATACCTATAGATAGGTAAAAAATAACGTATTAGATTGTGAACTATATATATTGTGACCTATATATATATGGTTGCCAATCTAGTAGGTATTTTTTTTTCACCTATGTATCGGTAATTTTTTTTAGTCGTTGGATCATCATCTAACGATATTCTAAAGGCTATAATAATATACATAAAAAGACGTGCATTAGTAATATTTTTTCTCTTTCTTATTTTTTACTATAAAAAGACGTGCATAATAAATTTTAATTAGTCAAAACGATACTATATATAGGCAAAAAAAAAATGTCTACTGGATTATTGTCCTATATATATACACATATATACGACCTCATACATTCAACATATATATACATATATATGTAGCCAAGTAGTCATTAAGATAATTGAAATGATATCATGGATCGACATTGATTTAAAAAAATAAATAAATGAATAACTAAACAAATTAAACCAACAATTAATGCTCCAATGAGACAAAATTAAGACATACTTACGTCTTTGGAAAACTGCATGCAATATATCCTCATGCTTAAAAAATTCTTGTGATTATTGTATGTTAATATATCGAAATATATATATATATGTATATACACACACCAAAGTGTAAATATTCATATATACGCACAAACAAGAAATATGTGGACCTAGTGGAAAAATAAGTTTGAGCAATAGAGATTCAACGAGAACAGAAGTAAATGGTGTAATGTTCAATTGGACTGCCCTTAAAATATTTTAATTTGGTAATACAAAAATCAGGCAAAAAAAAAAAATAGTCGCGGGCATAGTCTAATGGTAACCAAATCTTCTCCCAATGTGGAGGTTCTGAGTTTGAAATCCCCCTTCCTCAAGAAAAAAAAAAAATCAAAAAAAAAAAAAAGAAGCAGGGTAGAGTGGGGAGATCACATTTTATTGCTTTAGACTTTTAATCAAATAGGTTTTGATGAAATTAATACTAAATTATGCTCCGTATTGTTTCTAAAAGAAAATGGAATATTTACATCTATTAATTTAAGGTACATATAAGTTTCAAATTTATAATTACTAATTCAGGATTTGTACAAATCTTAAGTAGTTCTAAAAATAAATAGACATATCATGTTAAAACTACGTAAATCTAAATAATCAGCATACCTCAGAAGTCACACAATGTACATGTGCTATATATCTGCATTGTTGACAATAATAGACGCGTATTCGTGGATCTCTTTCCGTTTCACAAACATCACAATAATATTCTTCAAAATTGTCTGCAGTGAGTGAATCAACAAGAATGAGAGGGTGTATGTGGCACTCATTTTTAATTATAGCTGGCAATGGTCCACAGAGTAAGTGAAGTTTGAAATCACATTCCAAACAAAAAAGTGGATAGGAAGAAGTGTAAGAAAATTCTTTGCTGTAAGAGACGTCTGATTGCCTACAATAGGAATCATAGCTTTTGCATTGATCATGACTTATCGTCTTCATATTCCTTTCTCCCATAAAACAAAGAAGGTGTTCGTGATATTCATACTTGATGGTTCCTCTCATTGCACTGCATTTCACACATAACTGAAGACGACATTTTTCGCATTTGAAAGTGAAGGCTATTTCGTACGATTTGGTGCATAACTTGCATTGGAACTGAAAGTGCATAATTTGAAGGGCAAGAAGGCCGTGGCACCGGTGATAAGGATGTTGGATTTCTCTTGGTAACTTAGCACATGATTCATGAAGGAAATACTCGCAGTTTGTACAACCATAAGCTCGATCACCGGAGCAGATTGTTGACTGACATCCCCAGCAATCGATTTCATCTTTGTTGTCAATCTCAACAAGCGGCAACAGATGTTGATGACTAAAATGCTGAATAATTTCCTTTTGCTCAACCTCTGTATATGATATGGGGGGCATCATTGCACATTCTACATGCATTTTAAAATTGCATTCGGCGCAATAGAAGTAGGGAGGATTAGACAAAGGTCTGTGACAAGAGTGGCAATGATAGTTTTTATAGTTTCTTGTATACAACTTGAGAGGGTGCGAAGGATGAAAGAAATGATTTAACAGACGTGGCAATTCTGCGCACGATTTGTGGAGGTAATATCCACACAAATCGCAAGCATAGAAAGGAGCTTCAATGTCTGAACGAGCACATATTCCACAAATATTCTTCTGGTCATCAGTGGTCTTTCCATGCCTTAAGAGCATAAGATGCTTCTCGTGAAAGAAATGTTGAATCTCCATATCCCTTTATTTCTATTCGCCAGAAGGAAGATGGGAAAATAGGTATGCTTTGAAGTATATTACTCCCTTTGCTTTGCCAATTCTTCTCTGTTTTTCTTTTGTTTTACCGATTCAAAGCTTTAGTCCTCCTCGTTTCCACATACTCTGATTCTGATTTTCAATCATTGATCTAGCCTACTAAAGCCCACATAAGTAAGTTGACAAATGAATTATCAAAATCGTAATTAATAACAAAATGATCTGAAAATTGCATCATGACAATCGAAAAGAGTTTTAGTTTACCATGTTCCATAGAAATGTTGCAGTTGTGTCTTTACACGTAAAACAATTGGACAAAATATCAAAATACTTGCCAATATCGAAAAGACAAATAAGTGGGAAGGAGTCAAGTATTAATTACTTGTTGGAATGTAGCCCGTAGAGCCAAGTGACACAACATATTGTCAATGTAACCTCTAGCCTTCAAGATTCAAGAAAATAATTGGTATGAGAAAAAAAAATAACGTTATACATACTTTAATATAAATAGAAAAATATATGGAGACAGTCACGGAAGAAATTTTAGGCCATAATATATAGAAGCGAATCAAATTTGCAGAGATATCTAATAACTCACACTACAAAACATCCATCCTAGAGACTAAAAGAGATAAAATAGATAAGGGAGGGAAGTAAGGAGAGACCGAGAAGCTAAAGTTCAAGGGCAAAGGTTGAGGAGACTTCAAGAGTGTAATATATATATATATATATATACACGTGTGTCAATATATAGTAAGAAATATTAAAGAAAGGGGTGTGCATATATAAAAAGAGAGAAGGCCTCTGAATCACTAGTTTTTTAGGCGCTGAGAGAGAATATAAAAAGAGAAGAAGAAGAAGAAGAAGAAGAAGAAGAGAAGAATAATAAATCAGATGAAAGAAAAAGGAAGAAGAAGCTAGAAGGAGAAAATTCTTTGCTCTCTGCTTAAGAAAAAGAAGACAAATTAATGAGAATTAGAGAAGATTGATGGTGGCATCACAAACTTTATATCAAAGGAGAGAGGTAGAAGGCGAAAAGGAGAAGGACCAAGGTTGGAAACGAGGAGGACCAAGGTGGAAACCACGAGGACTAGAAGATAGAAAGTACTTTTAATATAAGAAAATATCCATAGCGTTGAAAACTTCCGTTGAAAATTTGCACAAATTTCAGAAATTTAGTTTGAAATATGGAAATTTCTAGCTAAAGTTTTAATATGCTATAATTATAAATTATGAACAAAAATATTAAAAAATAAGTTTATTTGTAAGAATAAAATGATATTATCCTTTTAAAAAGATTATTTGCTCATGCTTAAGAGTGTGTTCGGTAGGAGGGAGAAGTGGAAGGAAAGAGAGGGGAGAGGAGATTATTGGATAGATTTGGGGTATGGTGCTTGTTTGATAGGAGAAATTTTAAGAGGGAATGGACTAGACAAGATATCTCAAATCCTCAGTGTTAACCAACTTTTAATCCCTTCAAAATTAGAGAGATTTTAGGAGGGAGATGTCCACTCAAGTGGTAAAGTAGTTATTCTAGCTATATTCTTTTCTATTCTTTCCACCTCTCCCTCTTACCGAACAATGGAGAGGATATGATTTTGTGCTTCTCTCCTTCCTCTCATAACAAATACAATAAAGGAAGAGTGCTCTCCTTCCTCTGTCACTTTTCTTCCCTAGGTAATATAGGTCCTTTTCTTTTCTCTCTTCCCTCTCTCTTACCAAACATAGCCTAAGTAAAAGAACAAAGAAATAAAATTACTGCAGTACAGTGAGTCTCTTTTCCACTCAAATATCTATATTTTCAAGTGATCATGACAAGAAGCATATCTAGTGAAACAAAACTCTCACTTAGGAGCTTTGATTACTAATTACCTATGGCAAAGCATAAACATATTATACAATGTACATTAAAAAAAAACAATCAAAAGAATAAGTTGACGTACAAAGAATAAAGAAAAAGCAGAAAAGCAAAGAATAAACCAAAAGAAATAAAAAAATGAAACGCAACGAAATGAAGAAGAAGAAAATTCTTGCCGTGCTTTGAGAAAATTCTAAAAAGTATGTGTTATTTAGCACAACATACCAATAAAGGTATAGGATTCATTGTGTTAGGTCCAAAAGTTTGACATTCTAAATGGCAAAGTTTTGAGAACTCAAGTTGATAAAAAAGAAGAAGTTGTTACAACAAGTCTGTTGTTGTTGCAACAAGTCTGAAGCTCTTCACAAAACGAAACTTGTATTTTTCCTTATATGGAAACCTTCTAGAGTATACCCAAACATGTTTTGTTTCCATATTTGATGATTCTGGTGATAATATAGGTGAAATATAAATGGAATTTCGTGCATAGCTGGTTAGGATATTTTCCTATCAATTTTCAATTAATTCCTTTTATATTTACCATATATATCATTGATTATTTCCTCATCCTTTTGTCCTTGATTGATATCTGATTGCCTCTTATTAATCAATGAATTTGGACAGGTTTCTGAAGTGAATTCATAAGGATTTTCGTCCTTAATTATTGCTGGCAATATCTCATCAATTAATTAAGTTTTCATTAGTTAATTGATTTGATTTGCTGAGTTGTTGTGATCAGATTTCCTGATCTGTTGCAACAACTCCGGATATTTAAGGAAAGATTGGTTAATTTTCTTAAATCTTGGCTTTCGATTGATATTGATTGAGATATGAATTTCTAGGATAATTATCAATTTTTGGCAGGTTAAATGAAGATTTTTAGCTGTCCAAAACGTGTCCAAACTGAATCAAAGGAGCAGTCACGAATCTGGACATTTTCCTAATAATTGTTCAGCTTTCTCGCTGATTACAACATTTATGGAAAGATTTTGATTTTATTATTAACTCTTTCCTTATTTGATTTCAGCCTATTCACACTATAATGGACGACCATTAGGGCTGGAAATTCATCTATAAAAGCCCTACTACTCCAAAGAATTATTCATGCACTTCATAGAGAAAAATATGCTGCAATAGAGCTTTTATTTTGTGCCCAAACTATGAGAAAAAGAGAGCGTTTGTAAAAGAGTTTTGGGAGTATGTTTTTGTGTGAGCCTTGAATGTTCTTAGAGTGATTAGCTCTAGAAAAATCACTTGAGATTGTAAAAGTCCTTCAAGAGAAGGGCTGGGTATTCTTCGGGAGAAGATAGTTTCTAGTGCATAGGAGGGAGTCCTAATGTGTAGAACTGAAAGCACACTGTAGCAGAGAAGATTGATCCAGCTATTGAAGGGAGTTCAAGAGCTTGGAGTCAAGTAAGACGAGTGGAGCTCGCTGAACATATTGAGTGAAGAGTCAAACACGGTGCATCAAGATATGAGGGAGTCTTTCTTATTTAAGTCATAGGTGTTTGTACTTTAAAATTTTCTACTAATATGTTTCTTTCTCTGGGCGTGGCCCCATGGAGTAGGTTCCTGAAAAATAGCCGAACCATGTAAAAATCTCTGGTGTCATTTATTTTCCTTTAATTTCGTTATTGTAATTGTTTTGCCTATAGCACACATTTAATACTTCATTGTTGCAACAACAACAATACGACTAACTGTTGCAATAGCAGCAGAATTCCTCTAACTGTTGCAACAACAACGACAACTAATTTTTATATTTGTTTATTTCTAAAAATAAATCAAAAAATTGGTATACCTGCAATCTTGGATCTTTCACATTGTAAATATAAGGTGGATCGACACAAAACTTGACAGTTTAACTTAAACCATATATAATAAGACCGATGATTTATGGGACATACTATTATGTGACAAATATTCAGCAATATCACGACCCAAATCCCAGACCAGCGGCAGAAGGAAAATTTCACTGGGATTGAAAATTCCTTGATTTATTTTGAAAAGGTTTTAAAAGTCTCAATTTAATAAAACAGTCCATTTAAATAAAATATTTAGAATTTCATCAGTGAACCTCTCCCACAGTTTATATACGCTATTAAACATAAATCGAATAATAACCAGAAAATATAAATCAATTTAAGTCCAAGCATCATTATCATCCACAACAAGTAGCGAGTACTAATATAGCATACATAAAGTTCACAGACATAATTGAAAGTAGAAATCCTGGTTCAATGCTAAGTCAAATCCAAACACCACAACAATACCAAGCTTCTAGCATTATTAAGACAATGAACTATAGTCAAAAGATAGCCTCTTAGTTCTCTTGATTACCAAAGTGGCACCGAACACCACCTCATTAAAATAGTGATACCATGCTCTTAGAACCTCAGGGTGTCACTGGACGATCGTTCGGAAGGTCGGGAACCGATTCTAAGCCCTCGATCACTCTTTTTGAAAAAATCAACTTCTCAACGGAGCTTCAAATCAATAAGCGGACATCTCCACTGAATTCCTAATACCCAAAATAGCTAGGTTAGATATATAATTCGTCCAATTTGGGTTTAGACTGAAACTCGGCCCGTGGCACACAAAATGAGGCAAAATCTAATCCGTCTAATCTCGATTTTTGTGTCGGTCATCAAACATAGTCAATATATATCAATATTCACCATTTCACGAGTATATTCCAAAAATGACATTAAAAACACGATCCAACGGTCCGATCAAAAAGTCAACTCCGAACTCAAAACTTCCATAAATAACCAATGATGGCAACTTTTAATCCAGATAAAATAGGGTCCTGAAATATATACCTAGAGATTTCTCGTAACGAGATGAATCTAGCGAGCCTAAGGGCATGCCTTGAAATGGTCAGAATCATCTCCAAAAATTCAAAAACTCATGCGGTCAAAGTTGCATTTTTCAAGTGAATAGCGGCTCTGGCGGCGACGAAACTCCGGTTGGTGGCTGCTGGCAACACGGCGGTTCAACGCCAGGTAGTGGTGGCATGGGCTGACAAAGGGCGGAGAGTAGTCGACAGAGGGTCGCCGCTTTTCAGCGATTAAAATTGTGCTTTGGTCTCCAATTTTCAAACTTCTTTCACCCTCAGAAATTGTATTTTAGTTCCTGCTTCATAAAACTTTTATAATTTAATCCTTCTATATTTAATCCGAAAATTGGCCAAATTACTCTTTTATGCTTCAAAAATTTGGGTTTTTACAATACATTAGTATGTAATGTACATAGATGAAGAAAGCCTTCTTATACTTGGATCATCGTTCATACAAACCACTAATATCTCATTCAATATGTACTATGAAGCTATTTAATCATAACTTGCCACGTTAGATAGGAAAACAGTACTGAACTTTCAATGGTGACTAAGTAAAACTACTACCTTTTCTCAACTCATTATAGATGAAGTAGAAAACATCTACCTTTTGCACTTAAAAGTGCATGATTGAACAAGTTTCCTTTGTTGAAAATAAACTTGTTTTAAGCCCATAAAAAGTGCTCTAGGCCCATCAACATAAGGTCCAATAAGTTAATTAGCCTAAGTGCAAAGCTCATAAAAGAAGAAGTCAAAGTCTAATTGAAGGAGCCTTCTACCTAGAATCTTCTAGTGTTAGATATTAGTTTCATGCATATGAATCATTTAATTACTTAGATTATTATTAAAAGAGTATAGAAGAAAATATGTATAGCTTAAGGATTTTTGTAATTGTTTATTTGTGTGGCTCTCTTTATTTCTAATGTAATGTAAATACCCCTCCCCATTTGAGTTCTAAGCATCAAGTAAGAAGCAAACCTTCTAAGAGTGAAGTTAGGAAGAAAAGAAGCATAGCTTCTAATGAGTGAGCTTGAAAAATGAACTTAAGAGTTTTCTCTTGTAATAATATTTAGGTGAGTAATAAAACTTGTTTTATTTTCTAACAAAGTGGTATCAGAGCGAGGTTATGAGAGATCTCTTGAAATCCTAAGTACACTCTGTGGATACAACTTTGACTGATCTTCCACATCAGAGAAGATTCTTGAGACTGAAAGTGTGGGCAATTCGCTTCCAACCTATAATTATTGCATATCAAATCGAAAAGCTCGAGAAGATGAACACGCTACCGTAAAAATCAATCCAATTAGAGTTCGAACGAGTCTATACAAGTCGCCGAAAGTTTGCTACCAAAAATTAAGTCAACTCACCGAGTTGAGCCGAGTCAAAGCCGAGTCGAGCCGAGCCGCCAAGCCTGTTAACCAAGCCGTCAGAGTTGTTTGACCCAGCTATTGACCGAGCCAATGACTATCATTCATTGAGCTATTCACCAGCATTGACCGAGCTACTGACCAATGTTGACCTTTGACCAAGAAGGTTGACTTTGACTATTGACTTTGACCAAGCCGATATACCAGTCAATCCTAAGATTTTTCGACATTCTGGATCCATCCTTGTAGTCGAAATTGCCAAGATCTCTACTAAGAGCTATGGCTACCGGCAATCTAGCATCTCTTCAAGTTCCACCACTTAAGGGTAGAAACTTTGATAATTGGACTATCAAAATGAAGGTACTTCTTGGAGCATATAATGTTTAGGAGATAGTGAAGAAAGGCTACAAAGAGCCAAGAAATAAGGTAACACTATCCTTAACACAAAAGGATAGCTTAAAAAAATACAAGAAAGAGAGATAAAAAAGCTCTCTTCCTCATCTACTAAGCCTTAGATGACGATGGGTTTGAATTTTTAACAATACAAGAGTTTTTTCCACACTTTTTTTAAAACGTAGGGTATTTTAGTGATAATTTTTGTTAAATAGAAGGTACTTATAATTATTTTCGTTAAGTATAATGTACTTATTTTGAATTTTTAAAAACAGAAAGTTTTTTTTTCATATTTTTTCAAAACAGAGAGCATTTTAGTGATAATTTCCCTAATTCTTTTCCACCATTTAAAACATGCTCAATCAAACCCAGTGGGCTTTTGTGTGCTTTAATTGAATTTGGGCCTTAACAGAAAATCTAGTTTTTGGGCATCCAAGTTATTTGATCCAATTTCACTAGTGTGGGTCCCTTTGGCGTAGTGGTACACAATCACTCAAAGTCCCATGACATTGTTCTCACTGTAATAGTCCATGGTCCATCTCCAATCCAATTTGTAGTCCCTTGGATAAAAGATTGCAGGAACTAAATCTTTCGTATACTCTATCCCCTTGTTATAATACTTTCGCTCCTTCGGCTTTATATATATATATATCATTTGGGTTTCTTATAGCAAGCTCTATTTATATATATATATATAGGTTGCCACTCCAGTAGGTATTTTTTTTACCTATGTGTAGGTATTTTTTTTATAGCCATTGGATCATCATCTAGAGGTGATCTAACAGCTGTAATGAGGTGCATAAAAAGACGTGCATTATTAATATTATTTCTCTTATACTTTTTACTATAAAAAAATGTGCATGATAAATTTTCATTGGTCAAAATGATACTTATGTATAGGTTAAAAAAAATATACCTACTAGATTAGTGCCCATATATATATATACACGAGCCCCTTTATAAGTCAAATTTATTTTTTTAAGCTTAAAAGTCTCATCTTTTGATGCTCTTAAAATGCTAAAAAAATAGTTTAAAGTTTAAACACATCATGACCAAAATTAATGAAGCAGTGTCTAAATAATATTACCTGGCCCTTGAGAAAGAGCTCAAAGAGTCGCGAATTTATCATGGACTTTGTGGAATATCTTGTTGAGACTTGAGAGTGATAATTGCTTACTTGGAGAAAAGTGGATTTTAATGTTCTCACTTTCATTATTTTTTTGATTTGGTCTTTTATGAAGAAACGGAAGAGATGGAAGACGTGAAATCTAAACTGAAAAGAAAAAAGAAAAAGCAAAGAAATGACATAATGTACAATTTTGTATAAAAGAAGAAATAAAATAAGAAGATGACTTAGAAAAAGGAAGGGATATGGAAGCAAAGCAAAGAACAAACCCAAAGGAAAAGAGAAGAAAAAAGAAAAAGCAAGGAAATGACATAATGTACAATTTTATATAAAAGAAGAAACAAAATAATAAGATGACCTAGAAAAAGCAAGGGAAAAGATAAAAAAGAAAAGCAGTGAAGAAAAACAAAATTCTTGGCTTGCTCTCAAAGGAAAAGAAAAATGAAAAATAGAAGTTATTAAACAAGTTTTTCATCAATTATAAACGATATGGTTTCAGGAAAATTTTCTCACTCTTAATAACATGATCTGTAGATACTCTAATTTTATTGGTCTAGGATTCTTGGGAGTATGTGGGAGGGGAGGAGTTCGAATCCTAATTAAGCTAGTTGATGTATAAATACTTTAATAAAAGATAATACGATCTACACGTCAAAATTTTATTCTTACTAACGAGTTATTATTATTAATAATCAATATTGTAGGATCCAACCACCATTTTATTACTACTACATGGATCATAATAAATTCACATTCAAGCCTATTTTCCAATAATTTTTTTTCAGTGGATTTTGTTAGAAAATGGGCCATTTATTTGAAATGGAAATTTTGGGCTTAAGTGGGCTTGAGAGCTCATATGTGTAATAAGCCCAAATTAAAGTTGTAATTCCATTTTCATTAGCCAATTTGGAGCATAAATTAGAGTGGGACCCATTTTGTAAAAGTGTAAGGTCTTGGCATAATTTTATTCTACTCTATGAGTAGATTAAATTGATATATCATGTGTCCAAATTGGAGCTTGGGTGAATGNCCTATCTCAAAGCCCAAAAGCATGAAACTGCCCAGAAACGTTTTGGATGCCAAGGCTTTTAACCAGATTAATGTTTTGATGCTCAAAACTGCCAAAGCATGAATGTGATGGCTGTTAATGGTTGTAACAGCCATGTTTATGGCCAAAAACGTTTTTGGATTTAATAAAAATTTTTCCAGTTTTGCAAACAAGTCCTCCCTTGGAGACTATAAAAGGGAGTGCTACTCCTCCTCATTCCACACACCAAAAAACAGAAACTACCTTCTCTGATTTCTCTCTACTATCCTCTCTTAAGTGTTCTTGAGTTCTAGAGTTCTTCGAGTGTTCAAAGCGTAGCTACAGTTCTAGTGTGTTTGAGTTCAAAACTATCCAGTTTGTAGAGTGGAGGTGTTGGTGCTTCACCTGCTACTCTTCGTCGTTGTATCCTGGGAGACTGACGCTTGCAAAAGTCCTCAAGCATTCAAGTAGAGGGAGCGAATCAGTTTTAAGGACACTGTGTCCTACACAGGCCTCGGCGGTAAACAGAGCTACTAAATTTTCATTCAAGTTTAGAGCAAACTTTTGGTAATACTATATTTAAAGTTTATTATAAAGTTTGTTATAATCGTTTATAACCTTATATATTGCATGATATTTGTTATATTCTCTTGCAACCTTATAAATTACATGTTAATTATTTCTTATAATCTTAAAACTGAGCATAGCTTTATATAAGGTTTATATTAGGTTGCATGCTAGAATTTATTTTATTAAATTCTTTATACTAGGTTGCATGTTAGAATTTATTTTATTAAATTCTTTATGCTAGGTTGCATGTTAGAATTTGTTTTATTAAATTCTTGATGCTCTTGTTTGCAATATATATAATTCTAGCTGCTTGAATATATATATTGTTCTATTGCTTTGCTATTATTATCATTCTTGGTGTGGAATATTTGTGGAGGAGATTTTGTGTTCTGTCTAAGGAGACCGGGTTTGAAGAGGAAGCAACTGTGACCCCTCCACGTCTTTCCTGGGAATTTCTTTGAAATTCTGTCTAGGAGGCGGGATTTTAAGTGGGACCTGTTTGTGAACCCTCCGGCTTTTCCTGGGAACTAATTTGTACTGAAATTAATAATCTTTGATTGATTAATTTCAGAGATGGCGAACAACAATGCTGATGTTGTCAATGCCGAGAACATGGCTAGTTCTCAATAGCCTGCTGTGGCGTCTGCTGTGGCAGTGCCAGTCCCTGCTGTGGCTCGAGTGCCAAATTCTCTTGTGACTCCAATGGTACCAGCAGCGCACCATGGAGAGAAGCCTGAGAAGTTCAATGGGTTGAACTTCAAAATGTGGCAGCAAAAAATGCTGTTTTATCTGACCACATTGAATTTTGCGAGGTTCTTGACTGAAGAGGCTCCAAAAGTCAGAGAAGAGGAGCAAGATTTCCAAGTTCTTGCTGCGGTGGATGCTTGGAAACAATCTGACTACCTATGCCGGAACTATGTAATGAATGGTTTGACCGATTCATTATATAGTGTATATCGTAATAAGAAAACGGCAAAGGAGCTGTGGGAGTCGCTAGACCATAAATATACAACTGAGGATGCTGGTTCCAAGAAATTTGTGGTGGGACGCTTCCTCGATTATAAAATGGTCGACTCAAAAACTGTAATCAGTCAAGTTCAGGAGTTTCAGTTGATTCTCCATGAGATTCAGGCAGAGGGGATGGCACTGTGTGAACCCTTCCAAGTAGCTACTATTATTGAGAAGCTACCTCCTTCATGGAAAGATTTCAAGAGCTACTTAAAGCACAAGCGAAAGGCCATGAGCCTTGAAGACCTTGTGATTAGGCTCCGCATTGAAGAAGATAACAGACGTGCTGAAAAGACAGGAGCCACGTCTAGTACGTCTGGGGCAAAGGCAAATGTTGTGGAGCATGATCAAAGCTCCAAGGCTAAGAAGAACAAGCCAAAGAAAGGGTCCAAGCTAGGACCTAAAGGTGGAGTGGGCAAGAAGCAAAAATTCCAAGGGAAATGCTTTAATTGTGACAAGATGGGTCACAGGGCTTCAGATTGCCGACTACCGAAGAAGAAGAAGAATGAAGCCAACCTGGTAGATGGCATCACAAAAGATGTAGAAGACATAAGTCTGTCTGCAGTCGTTTCTGAAGTCAACCTTGTTGGGTCCAATCCAAGGGAATGGTGGATTGACACTGGAGCATCAAGACATGTTTGTTCTGACAAGGGCCTGTTCACAACCTTTGAACCAGTAGAGAATGGGGAGAAGCTCTTCATGGGTAATTCTGCTACGTCTGAAGTACAGGGTCTGGGCAAAGTGGTGCTAAAGATGACCTCTGGGAAAGAACTGACTCTGAACAATGTAATGTATGTACCGGATATCCGTAAGAACCTTGTGTCTGGTTCACTTCTGAATAAGCACGGATTCCACATGGTGTTTGAGTCAGATAAATTTGTATTGACCAAAAATGGTCTATTTGTGGGAAAGGGATATGAATGTGGGGGTATGTTTAAATTAAATGTAATGACTGTAAAGCCCAATATCAATAAAGCTAGTTCTTCTGCTTATTTGATTGAGTCCTCTACTTTATGGCATGGTAGACTAGGACATGTTAATTATGATTCTATACGTAGATTAATTGACTTGAATCATATTCCTGATTTCCAAATTGATACAAAACATAAGTGTCAAACTTGTGTTGAAGCAAAATTGACAAGGTCATCTTTTCAAACCATTGAAAGAAATACTGAACCCCTTGATTTAATTCACAGTGACATTTGTGACTTAAAATTTGTACAAACAAGGGGAGGCAATAAGTATTTTATTACTTTTGTCGATGATAGCACAAAATATTGTTATGTGTATTTGCTAAAATCCAAGGACGAAGCAATAGAGAAGTTTATTCTCTATAAGAATGAGGTTGAAAATCAACTTAATAAGAAGATTAAGATGATTAGAAGTGACCGTGGTGGAGAGTATGAATCACCTTTTGGTGAATTCTGTGCACAACACGGAATAATACATGAGGTCACCCCGCCTTATTCACCTCAGTCAAATGGTGTTGCTGAGAGGAAAAATCGTACCTTGAAAGAGATGATGAATGCATTACTGTTAAGTTCTGGATTGCCTCAGAACATGTGGGGGGAAGCTGTTTTAACAGCTAATTACCTTTTAAATAAGGTACCCCGCAAGAAAGAAGAAAAGACACCTTATGAATTGTGGAAAGGTAAAAAGCCTTCTTACAAATACTTGCGAGTATGGGGATGTCTTGCTAAGGTACTGGTACCTACACCTAAAAAGGTGAAAATAGGACCAAAGACAGTAGACTGCATTTTTATTGGTTATGCACATAATAGTAGTGCTTATCGGTTTCTTGTGTATGAGTCACAAATCCCAGACATACACAAGAACACAATAATGGAATCGAGAAATGCATCGTTCTTTGAACATGAATTTCCGTATAAATCCAAGGAAGTATCTAGTACATCTAAACGAACTTATGAGGCTATCACTGAGGACAGCCAAGACCAAGAACAAGTCATTGAAGATGAGCCTAGACGCAGTAAAAGAGCGAGAACTGGAAAATCTTTTGGTCCAGATTTTTTAGTTTACATGTTGGAATGTGAACCCCAAAGCTTCCAAGAAGCTGTGAGCTCTGTTGAGGGACCTTTGTGGAAAGAGGCCATTAAGAGTGAAATTGATTCCATCTTGCAAAACCATACGTGGGAACTAGTGGATCTTCCTCCAGGATGCAAGCCACTTGGTTCGAAATGGATTTTCAAAAGGAAAATGAAAGCAGATGGAACAATTGACAAATATAAGGCTAGATTGGTTATCAAAGGCTATAGGCAAAAAGAAGGCCTAGATTACTTTGATACTTATTCTCCTGTGACGAGAATAAATTCCATAAGGATGATACTTGCGATTGCTGCTCTGCGGAATCTTGAAGTACACCAAATGGATGTAAAAACAGCCTTTCTTAATGGAGATCTAGATGAGGAAATCTATATGGAACAACCTGAAGGTTTTGTTGCTCCTGGACAAGGAAATAAAGTCTGTAAACTGGTCAAGTCTCTGTATGGCTTGAAGCAAGCACCAAAGCAATGGCATGAAAAGTTTGACAGAGTAATGCTTGCTAATGGTTTTAAAATCAATGAGTGTGACAAATGTGTCTATGTCAAAAACACTGAAAATGGCTACGTCATTTTGTGTCTATATGTTGATGACATACTCATTGTTGGTAGTAATGACAGGATGGTCAAATCTACTAAGAATATGTTGAACTCCAAATTTGACATGAAAGATATGGGTCTAGCTGATGTAATTTTAGGAATTAAAATTACAAGGACGTCTGATGGACTCATACTTAATCAGTCGCACTATGTGGACAAAATTTTGGAAAAATTCAACAAAGATGATTCTGGAGTGTCCAAAACACCGATAGACATGAGTCAACACCTTCATAAGAATAAAAATGAGAGTATTTCTCAAGTAGAATACTCTAGAGTGATTGGTAGTCTAATGTACCTGATGAGTTGTACAAGGCCAGATATAGCCTACACAGTCAGCAGACTGAGTAGATATACGAGTAATCCAAGCGCTGAGCATTGGAAAGGAATTGTGAAAGTACTTAGGTACTTACGATTTACTCGTAACTATGGACTACACTATAACAGATATCCTGCAGTTTTAGAAGGATACAGCGATGCAAACTGGATATCTGATATAAAAGACTCAAAGTCTACTAGTGGATATGTATTCACATTAGCAGGAGCAGCTGTATCTTGGAAATCTTCAAAACAAACAGTTATATCCCGATCTACGATGGAATCTGAGTTTATTGCTCTAGATAAATGTGGTGAAGAGGCTGAATGGCTGCGCCATTTCTTAGAAGATATTCCAGACTGGCCTAAGCCTGTGCCACCAATATCTATACATTGCGATAGTCAATCAGCTATTGGTAGGGCACAGAGTAATATGTATAATGGTAAGTCTAGACATATACGGCGTAGACATAATACCATTAGACAACTACTCTCAACGGGAGTTATTTCTGTAGACTATGTGAAGTCTAAGGATAACTTAGCGGATCCGCTAACCAAAGGGTTAAACAGAGAGTTAGTTGATAAATCATCGAGAGGAATGGGACTTAAGCCC
>JXTC01000366.1:0-60990 GCA_002914845.1 Trema orientale | reverse complement strand
AGAGCTACTAAATTTCCATTCAAGTTTAGAGCAAACTTTTGGTAACACTATATTTAAAGTTTATTATAAAGTTTGTTATAATCGTTTATAACCTTATATATTGCATGATATTTGTTATATTCTCTTGCAACCTTATAAATTACATGTTAATTATTTCTTACAATCTTAAAACTGACCATAGCTTTATATAAGGTTTATATTAGGTTGCATGCTAGAATTTATTTTATTAAATTCTTTATACTAGGTTGCATGTTAGAATTTATTTTATTAAATTCTTTATGCTAGGTTGCATGTTAGAATTTGTTTTATTAAATTCTTGATGCTCTTGTTTGCAATATATATAATTCTAGCTGCTTGAATATATATATTGTTCTATTGCTTTGCTATTATTATCATTCTTGGTGTGGAATATTTGTGGAGGAGATTTTGTGTTCTGTCTAAGGAGACCGGGTTTGAAGAGAAAGCAACTGTAACCCCGCCACGTCTTTCCTGGGAATTTCTTTGAAATTCTGTCTAGGAGGCGGGATTTTAAGTGGGACCTGTTTGTGAACCCTCCGGCCTTTCCTGGGAACTAATTTGTACTGAAATTAATAATCTTTGATTGATTAATTTCAGAGATGGCGAACAACAATGCTGATGTTGTCAATGCCGAGAACATGGCTAGTTCTCAACAGCCTGCTGTGGCATCTGCTGTGGCAGTGCCAGTCCCTGCTGTGGCTCGAGTGCCAAATTCTCTTATGACTCCAATGGTACCAGCAGCGCACCATGGAGAGAAGCCTGAGAAGTTCAATGGGTTGAACTTCAAAATGTGGCAGCAAAAAATGCTGTTTTATCTGACCACATTGAACCTTGCGAGGTTCTTGACTGAAGAGGCTCCAAAAGTCAGAGAAGAGGAGCAAGATTTCCAAGTTCTTGCTGCGGTGGATGCTTGGAAACAATCTGACTACCTATGCCGGAACTATATAATGAATGGTTTGACCGATTCATTATATAGTGTATATCGTAATAAGAAAACGGCAAAGGAGCTGTGGGAGTCGCTAGACCATAAATATACAACTGAGGATGCTGGTTCCAAGAAATTTGTGGTGGGACGCTTCCTCGATTATAAAATGGTCGACTCAAAAACTGTAATCAGTCAAGTTCAGGAGTTTCAGTTGATTCTCCATGAGATTCAGGCAGAGGGGATGGCACTGTGTGAACCCTTCCAAGTAGCTACTATTATTGAGAAGCTACCTCCTTCATGGAAGGATTTCAAGAGCTACTTAAAGCACAAGCGAAAGGCCATGAGCCTTGAAGACCTTGTGATTAGGCTCCGCATTGAAGAAGATAACAGACGTGCTGAAAAGACAGGAGCCACGTCTAGTACGTCTGGGGCAAAGGCAAATGTTGTGGAGCATGATCAAAGCTCCAAGGCTAAGAAGAACAAGCCAAAGAAAGGGTCCAAGCTAGGACCTAAAGGTGGAGTGGGCAAGAAGCAAAAATTCCAAGGGAAATGCTTTAATTGTGACAAGATGGGTCACAGGGCTTCAGATTGCCGACTACCGAAGAAGAAGAAGAATGAAGCCAACCTGGTAGATGGCATCACAAAAGATGTAGAAGACATAAGTCTGTCTGCAGTCGTTTCTGAAGTCAACCTTGTTGGGTCCAATCCAAGGGAATGGTGGATTGACACTGGAGCATCAAGACATGTTTGTTCTGACAAGGGCCTGTTCACAACCTTTGAACCAATAGAGAATGGGGAGAAGCTCTTCATGGGTAATTCTGCCACCTCTGAAGTACAAGGTCTGGGCAAAGTGGTGCTAAAGATGACCTCTGGGAAAGAACTGACTTTGAACAATGTAATGTATGTACCGGATATCCGTAAGAACCTTGTGTCTGGTTCACTTCTGAATAAGCACGGATTCCGTATGGTGTTTGAGTCAGATAAATTTGTATTGACCAAAAATGGTCTGTTTGTGGGAAAGGGATATGAATGTGGGGGTATGTTTAAACTTAATGTAATGACTGTAAAGCCCAATATCAATAAAGCTAGTTCTTCTGCTTATTTGATTGAGTCCTCTACTTTATGGCATGGTAGACTAGGACATGTTAATTATGATTCTATACGTAGATTAATTAACTTGAATCATATTCCTGATTTCCAAATTGATACAAAACATAAGTGTCAAACTTGTGTTGAAGCAAAATTGACAAGGTCATCTTTTCAAACCATTGAAAGAAATACTGAACCCCTTGATTTAATTCACAGTGACATTTGTGATTTAAAATTTGTACAAACAAGGGGAGGCAATAAGTATTTTATTACTTTTGTCGATGACAGCACAAAATATTGTTATGTGTATTTGCTAAAATCCAAGGACGAAGCAATAGAGAAGTTTATTCTCTATAAGAATGAGGTTGAAAATCAACTTAATAAGAAGATTAAGATGATTAGAAGTGACCGTGGTGGAGAGTATGAATCACCTTTTGGTGAATTCTGTGCACAACACGGAATAATACATGAGGTCACCCCGCCTTATTCACCTCAGTCAAATGGTGTTGCTGAGAGGAAAAATCATACCTTGAAAGAGATGATGAATGCATTGCTGTTAAGTTCTGGATTGCCTCAGAACATAAGGGGGGAAGCTGTTTTAACAGCTAATTACCTTTTAAATAAGGTACCCCGCAAGAAAGAAGAAAAGACACCTTATGAATTGTGAAAAGGTAAAAAGCCTTCCTACAAATACTTGCGAGTATGGGGATGTCTTGCTAAGGTACTGGTACCTACACCTAAAAAGGTGAAAATAGGACCAAAGACAGTAGACTGCATTTTTATTGGTTATGCACATAATAGTAGTGCTTATCGGTTTCTTGTGTATGAGTCACAAATTCCAGACATACACAAGAACACAATAATGGAATCGAGAAATGCATCGTTCTTTGAACATGAATTTCCGTATAAATCCAAGGAAGTACCTAGTACATCTAAACGAACTTATGAGGCTATCACTGAGGACAGCCAAGACCAAGAACAAGTCGTTGAAGATGAGCCTAGACGCAGTAAAAGAGCGAGAACTGGAAAATCTTTTGGTCCAGATTTTTTAGTTTACATGTTGGAATCTGAACCCCAAAGCTTCCAAGAAGCTGTGAGCTCTGTTGAGGGACCTTTGTGGAAAGAGGCCATTAAGAGTGAAATTGATTCCATCTTGCAAAACCATACGTGGGAACTAGTGGATCTTCCTCCAGGATGCAAGCCACTTGGTTCAAAATGGATTTTCAAAAGGAAAATGAAAATAGATGGAACAATTGACAAATATAAGGCTAGATTGGTTATCAAAGGCTATAGGCAAAAAGAAGGCCTAGATTACTTTGATACTTATTCTCCTGTGACGAGAATAAATTCCATAAGGATGATACTTGCGATTGCCGCTCTGCGGAATCTTGAAGTACACCAAATGGATGTAAAAACAGCCTTTCTTANAATACTCTAGAGTGATTGGTAGTCTAATGTACCTGATGAGTTGTACAAGGCCAGATATAGCCTACACAGTCAGCAGACTGAGTAGATATACGAGTAATCCAAGCGCTGAGCATTGGAAAGGAATTATGAAAGTACTTAGGTACTTACGATTTACTCGTAACTATGGACTACACTATAACAGATATCCTGCAGTTTTAGAAGGATACAGCGATGCAAACTGGATATCTGATATAAAAGACTCAAAGTCTACTAGTGGATATGTATTCACATTAGCAGGAGCAGCTGTATCTTGGAAATCTTCAAAACAAACAGTTATAGCCCGATCTACGATGGAATCTGAGTTTATAGCTCTAGATAAATGTGGTGAAGAGGCTGAATGGCTGCGCCATTTCTTAGAAGATATTCCAGACTGGCCTAAGCCTGTGCCACCAATATCTATACATTGCGATAGTCAATCAGCTATTGGTAGGGCACAGAGTAACATGTATAATGGTAAGTCTAGACATATACGGCGTAGACATAATACCATTAGACAACTACTCTCAACGGGAGTTATTTCTGTAGACTATGTGAAGTCTAAGGATAACTTAGCGGATCCGCTAACCAAAGGGTTAAACAGAGAGTTAGTTGATAAATCATCGAGAGGAATGGGACTTAAGCCCATGAAGTAAAAGTTTATACAATGGAAACCCAACCTAGTTGACTGGAGATCCCAAGATCTAGGTTCAAAGGGACAACCTAATTGTAAAGACTTAGTTGTATCACTGTGGGGGTTATCCTCTTGTGAGGGTATTACCCTCATGTCCATTCCTGTGATGAAAAACAGTGATGCTCGTAAGGAATAGGATAAGCAAATGCTTTTAATGATTCTTATGCGTCGGGAAAATCGAGCAGAGTAATGCAGGTTACTCTTAACTAAGAAATCACCTATGTGAGAGAGAAGAGAAGTGGGGCCGCTTCAAAAGGGAATTATGAGGGCTTAATACCTTAGAAACTCTTGCAGAACCAGGCAGAGATGTTCAAGGCCAAAAATGAACATAACCGTAAGAACTGGATATGTTAAGAAAGATCCTGTGTGAAGTATATCATCATTTACACGAACGACAGAACAGTTCAAAGACATCGTGTCTACTGATCAGTTAGTAAAGTAAATATATTCTCACGAAGGAAGGTTCAAAGGGTAACACCTACCTATCCTATACAGGTTTCTTTCGTTGAACTCTATCACCTTGTCAAGAGTCTGTAGTCTCTCTTTTATAATTTCTATTCATGTAGGGGATTGTTAGAAAATGGGTTAAAGGAATGGGTTAAGTTTTTGGGCTTGACTTGGGCTTGGAAGCCCATATACATTATAAGGTCCAATTATGTGTATTGNTGATCAGTTAGTAAAGTAAATATATTCTCACGAAGGAAGGTTCAAAGGGTAACACCTACCTATCCTATACAGGTTTCTTTCGTTGAACTCTATCACCTTGTCTAGAGTCTGTAGTCTCTCTTTTATAATTTCTATTCATGTGGGGGATTGTTAGAAAATGGGTTAAAGGAATGGGTTAAGTTTTTGGGCTTGACTTGGGCTTGGAAGCCCATATACATTATAAAGTCCAATTATGTGTATTAGAACCCATTTTCATGAGCCATTTTGAAGCTAAAAGTTGAGTGGGACCCACATCTTGAAGATGAAAGGTCTTGGTGAATTCTTGTTCTCCTCCGCGAGTACATGAAATTCAAGTATTTACTTGCTCAAAATGGTAATAGGGTGAATGAGAAATTGTCACCCAAAGTGAGCTAAGTGAGAAGGAAAAAAGAGTGGGAATTAGTTAAAGTCCCACATGAAAAATGAACACAAACTAAGAGGTGTTTATATAGAGTTGTCTAACTTTTAGTTAGTAACTTGATAAGCTGAGAGGCTCTCTCTTGCGCGCGCACGCAGGGGGGGTGCAAATCACGGGCCGGACAGCATGCGCTTGTGTGCGCCCGCACGTCCTGCGGGCACGAATGTCGGACCGAAAAGCCCACTCCGAATTGGGCCTCGTTTTGCACCTTGAAATATTTTTTTTTCCTATCTCAAAGCCCAAAAGCATGAAACTGCCCAGAAACGTTTTGGATGCCAAGTCTTTTAACCAGATTAATGTTTTGATGCTCAAAACTGTCAAAGCATGAATGTGATGGCTGTTAATGGTTGTAACAGCCATGTTTATGGCCAAAAACGTTTTTGGATTTAATAAATTTTTTTTTTTTCAGTTTTGCAAACAAGTCCTCCCTTGGAGACTATAAAAGGGAGTGCTACTCCTCCTCATTCTTTACACCAAAAAAAAAACAGAAACTACCTTCTCTGATTTCTCTCTACTATCCTCTCTTAAGTGTTCTTGAGTTCTAGAGTTCTTCGAGTGTTCAAAGCGTAGCTACAGTTCTAGTGTGTTTGAGTTCAAAACTATCCAGTTTGTAGAGTGGAGGTGTTGGTGCTTCACCTGCTACTCTTCGTCGTTGTATCCTGGGAGACTGACGCTTGCAAAAGTCCTCAAGCATTCAAGTAGAGGGAGCGAATCAGTTTTAAGGACACTGTGTCCTACACAGGCCTCGGCGGTAAACAGAGCTACTAAATTTCCATTCAAGTTTAGAGCAAACTTTTGGTAACACTATATTTAAAGTTTATTATAAAGTTTGTTATAATCGTTTATAACCTTATATATTGCATGATATTTGTTATATTCTCTTGCAACCTTATAAATTACATGTTAATTATTTCTTACATTTTCTTCAACTGTGAAAAAGGAAAACATATAAATAACTATGTAAAGTATGATCATAGATTATTTTAAGAAAATTAATTAGGCGTCTTGGTATCATATTAACAAAACTTAGAGGGTGAGCAAGTAGTTTTTTGTTTGGAAAATAAAATAAAAGATGTCAAATTATATATTTCATTTCTTGTTTGGAAGATATCTTGTATCTACGTTCTATATTTTGTGTTTTTTGTTTCGTATAATTTCTTAAAGCACGCATGATTCATGAAGGTTTGGTATATATGTTATCATTATTATTTACCTTGGATCCAATAATTTTGAGGAAATTAAAGTGGGTGTGTTTTTGACACCACTTGACCTAAAAAAAAAATTAATCTTTTAAAATGATTAAAATGACATAATATAAGTATAACAATGACGCTTGTCTTTTTAAAGTGGGTGTTGCTTCTGATTTGAAGAAGACAATTCATGTACTGTACATGGTAAGTGGTCATAAGACCAAGAAAAAGGGACCTAAAGCTCCTCCAGTACTACGAAAAGTCATCTTCCTAAGATAAACTATTAATAAGGGATTAAATCCATGGGAAATGGATAATAATAGAAATTTTAATTTCTATTCCAAAATAACTTTTTTAAAATTACTATTCACAAAGACCTTTTTAAGGCTAGTAAGTTCTATTATAACCGATCATGATAAAAATTATTAGTCCTAAACATATCATTATTTTTACCGGAGAAAAGTTATTTTGTCTCAAAATAATTATATCCCTTGTTCATTTTCGAAAGCCATGCATGCTTTGAAAATAAATTAAGCACGTACTTGGTTGGTGGTAGTAGTAAAAGGGATAACATTAAAAAAAGAAAAAAGAAAATCACCACTTTTAGTATTTTGTTAAAAAAAATATTATTCACCTTCTCATTTATATCAAATTAAACATCTAATTTGTATTTTCCTATCAAATAAGACCGTACTCACACGTTTAGTCAAAATTAGAACTTTAATTTGCTAAAAAGACAATTTTATCCTTTAAACTCATAAAATATATACTGAAACTAATAAAAAATTGAAACAAATTATTCTTATCTTTTTTTCTTTTTTTTTTTAAAAAAAATTAAGTGCAAATAATAATAATTACAAATAAAAAGAGTTTCAACTATTCAAGACAATTTTAAAAAAGAATGACAAAAGTTAAAAAGAATTCTCATTTTGTTCAAATTTTTTTCAAAGGTATAAATTATTCAACACAATGAATTTTTTTTAAAAAAAAACAAAGAGACAGAATGAAAAAAATTAAAAAAAAAACTCTTTTTTATTTCTTTCTTTTTTAATCATTTTAAGTGAAAATAATAATTACTAAAATTAAAATGAGTTTAAATTATTCAAAACAATTAAATGTTAAAAAGACAAAAAAAAATGACAACAATTTTATTTTTAATTATTTCACTTAAATTTTTTTTTTTATAAAAATGAAAGATAATAATAATTGATTTCAATATTTACTATTTTTAATATATGTTTCACACATTTAAAGAGTAAAATTGTCTTTTTAAATAAACTAAAGTTGTAATTTTGACTAAATGTAGGAGATCAAATCTATTTGATAGAAAAATATGAATTAAATATTTAATTTGATATAAATAAAAAGGTGTAGATTTTTTTTTTTATAAAACACTAAAAATAGTGAATTTTTTCTTTTATATTATCCCGTAGTAAAAAGATCAAATCATTTTTATCTGATACAAAATTTTTGTTACAGTTGACCTAGGTACTGTGTTTTGGAAATATTCATTATTTCAACGCACACAATTCCCGTGTGACTGTGTCCCTATTCAATTCCACCACCCAAAAAAAAAAATAAAAAATAAAAAAAGTGTTTCTATTCAATTTCAGCTGCACGAGAGAGAGTATTAGTTAATATTTTTTTTGTTGTTTTCTCCACTCTTGAGTATGAACTTGTCTCTTCGTAAATGGCGTGAGTCCCAGCGCCGAACCCACTCAAATTAATGCCGTGCACCACTATGTACGGTCCATGTCCCCATAGATTGTGTTCTTCTTTTTCCATTGCTTGCTGAAATTACCAAAGTCTCTCTTTCTCCCTCATAATAGGTCATCTCTCTCTTCAACGACTTGGTGATTGAACTTTCCCACCTAGTGGGCCCACTTTTGAGATAATGATCTCTTTCATCATAGTTAGTATAAACCACCAGTCATAAATTGATGCATCGCATTCATCCGTATATGTGGCAATATTGCAGAATTTGATTTATGGTGTTACGTCATAACCATGACTCATAACCATATTACAATGCCATGTACCGCTCTTCATCTATAATAATTGCATGATTGAATTGTTATAAATAGTAATTTTCTAGCTTATACCCTTATACCTCAGCAGCAAAATGTTCTGCAGTTCTGGTTTTTGGGTGGCTCGTGACTTGAGTTGGCCCAAGATGATGACACTGGGCCGGGAGTTGATATTAGTGGGTTAAGTGGAACGGACATGAATAGAATTAATTTGGGCCTAAATGCTTTTTTTTTTTTTTGGGTTTGGACACTTATACCTATTTTTCAAAAAATAATACCAAATTTACGACCTTTCAAAAATAATAAAAATTTGTACGACCTTTTTATGACATTTTTCTAAATATTTTGAAAGTTAGAAAACGCGGTGGCATTTTAGTAAATAAGTCATCTTTTTTTTTTTACAGGAAATCACAAAGGTTTCCTGGAAACCAATTTGATTTAATTTGGTTTCCTATTAGCGGAATGTTCTGTAAGTAAGTAAATCACATGAAACTACAAAGGTTTGCTAGAAACTAGTTTGGTTTCTTTTAGCCGAAAACTCTGTACGTAAGTAAATCACAGGAAAGCACAAAGGTTTCTTGGAAACCAAACAGTTTGGTTTCCTTTAATCGAATATCCTGTACGTAAGTAAATTAATGAAACCATGAACATTACTGGGAAACCATTGTAGTTTCTTTTTTATAGAATATCCTGTAGCTAAATAAATCACAGGAAACAATCGTGATTTTCTTTTAGTAAAGTGCCCTGTAGCTAAATAAAGCACAGGAGACCACAAAAATTTCCTAGAAACCATTGTGGTTTTTTTTTCAAATCACAGGAAACAATGAAAGTTTCCTGAAAGCTATTATGATTTCTTTTTTGAAGAATGACCTATAGCAAGAATTGGGTGAGGCATTGAACAAGGACGCTGAAGAATATGATCAAGTTCTCAAATTAAGTAATTATATTTTTGAAATAAAAGCAACAAAAATATATATTGGTTTTTGGATTCTGGTAACTAGTTTCCAATAACCAAATTGGTTTCTAATAATCAATAATTGAATAAACCAAATAGTTCTACTGTTTATGATAGAAACTAATTTGGTTTTCAGTTTTTATTAACTAAATAGTTATGATATTTTTGGTGAAAATCAGTATAGTTGTTGGTTTTTAGTAACCAATTTGGTTTCTAGTTTCCGAAGTTCAATTAGTTTATAATTTCTAATAATAAATTAGTAATTAGTTTTAAGAGTGATCAGTTACAAGTAAACTAGTAGCAAAAAGAAACAAGAAAAAATAGAAATTCTAAAACGTTATTTGGTCTTTCTTAGCAAGAAGTTTTTATTTTTCTAAAAAAAGGTAGTACAAAAATAACTAAAAATTTGGACATAGTATTCTTGGTATTATTTATCAAAAGATAGTACTAGGTGTCTTTTTCTCTTTTTTTTTTTAAATAATTATAATGGCGCTTTTTATTATTATTGATGAGATTTTTAGGAGTTTTTCACGGTCAAAAATCAATTTTTTTCATTTAGGCCCAAATTAGTCCTAAAATATTATTTTGGCACTCCTAAAAATATCAATAAAAAAAATCATAAAAAAATTATGGGGTTATATTTGCACCCGAAGTGATATAAAAGCACCCCAAATTTAAATTAACCCCACTTAAAAATTTTAAAAATTATATTGTTATTATAAGCCCCCATTGTTATTCCTAAAATAGGTCTTATCTTATCCTATAAAGCCTTTCGTTTTCTTTTCTTCTTTTTTTTTTCTTTTTTTTTTTCCTTTAAGAATTAAAGACATATTGAACATTGTTATGAATTTCTCAAAATTAAACAATAAGCAATATAAATAGGACTTCTTTTACAGAATACGGCAAAATAGTGAAAATCCAATTGTTAAGAACATTAATTATTATAGAACTGCTAAATCAAGAGAAATTATCCATTGTATACTTTGTTCTCCACTCTCAACAAAAAACTTGACCCGAAATTTTGAACTCCACCCTTTACGTTTTAGTCAGTTTTTGGTTTAAGTATTCTTTTCGGCATAAATCAATTGAAGTTCTCATAATATGGTTCCATTGATAAACCTAAAATGGGATTGGAGGTAAGAGGCTTATGTATAGGGTTTCCAATTGTAATATGACAGAGGTTGTAGTTATCAAGAATGAATTATTAAAAATTAATTAAAATGATATATAGTTGTCTTTTCACTTAAGGATAAATTTAGTAATAAACAATTTTGAGATAAAATGGGTACTTTTATGCTATTTGAGAGTATAAATATAATTTTTCAAAAGTTATTTAGGCCCAAATTAGTCCCACTCATGTTTTTTTTCCACGAGACTTAGCTTTTTTTTTTTTTCACTTTATCTGAAAAAAAAAAGTTCAATTGTGCTATTTCTAGATCCTATGTTTTTATCAAGAATCAAGACTTCCAATTGAAGGATTTCTTCCAATTCCGCTTGTTGCTTCATAGTTTACCACAGTTTTAATTCGCCAGAGTCGAGTTCTCGAACTCTGGAGGAATGATGAGGAACATGAATATAGGAATCGATATTATTATTAGTTAGATTATTTTAGGATTATATAATTATAGTTTATTTAATTATTAGGTTTTATTTAATTTTGAGTAATTAGCTTGATATTTCCCATTTATGTTTGTTTCTAGAAGATGTTAGTTTCCTAATTTTGTCTAAGATCTTCTCTATAAATAAGCTCTTCTATGTTCATTATTTTTAAGACTTGATTAATGATACACTACTACTCAGAAATTCTCTCTCTAATATTCTTCCTCTCTCTAAAGTTCTTCCTCTCATTCTCTAAATTCTTCTCTTCTTCTTCCAAAATTCCTCTCTTTCTCTTCTTTCTCTCATTTTTTCTAAATTTTCACTCTTGTTCTACATCATGATTATTCTAGAAAGGTTTGGGTTCATATTTTGAAGTCAAAAGATGAAGCTTTTTAGTGCTTCATTGACTGGAAGAAATTGGTTGAGGTTCAAACTGGTAGAAAAGTCAAAAGACTTAGAACAGATAATAGGTTGGAGTTTGTTAAAGAAGAGTTCAATGTTTTTTGCAAGAAGGAAGATATGGATAGGTATCATATAATGCATGATACTCCTCAGCAGAATGGGCTTACGGAAGGAATGAACATGACTCTTTTAGAAAGGGTTAGATGCATGTTGTCATGTGCTAGCTTGTCAAAACGGTTCTGGGCTAAGGCACTTAATACAACAGCTTATCTTATCAATCTTTGTCCTTTAACAACAATTGGATTCAAAACTCTAGAGGAAATTTGGTCTAGTGTTCCTCCTAAATATGATCATCTAAAAGTGTTTGGCTGTGTTGCATGTACTCATGTCAAACAAGGAAAGTTGGATCCCAGGGCTGTCAAATGTATGTTTTTGGAATATCCAATAGGTGTTAAAAATTACAAGTCGTGGTTTTCAGATGGTAACACTTCAAAGACTTTCATCAGTAGGGATGTAATTTTTAGAGAAGATAAAATGTATATGGTTGAAGGTGAAGCTGATGTGAGAGGGTCAAGTAGAACCAGGTCTGTACAGATTCAGGTAGATCTACCAAGTTCAAGTTCATTAGTTCCAGAGACACAACCTGATGTACCTAAGGAAGAACAGGTTGAACGCTATGAAAGAAATCCTCATGAGAAAATTGAAGGTTACCGCTCACTCGAGATAGAGCATGAAGGCAGATTAGGCCTTTAGAGAGGTATGGTTTTGCTGAAATAATTGCATATGCTTTAACTATAGCCAAAGAGGTAGATCAGTTGGAACCAGTGAGTTAATAGGCTATGTCACATAAGAACGCTGATAAATGGCAGCAAGCAATGAGAGAAGAAATGGATAGTCTTATGAAAAGTAGAAATTGGGTACTTGTTGATAAACCAGAAAATTAGAAGCTAGTTGAGTGTAGATGGATATACAAGTTAAATGATGGAATACCTGGTGTTGAAAAACCTAGAGATAAGGCTAGATTGGTAGTTAAATGGTTTACACAGGTAGAGGGAGTAGATTTTAATGAAATTTATTCACCTGTTGTAAGACATACTTCTCTAAAAGTTCTACTAGCTTTAGTTACACAGTTTGACATGGAGCTTGAACAACTAGATGTCAAAACTACTCTCTTACATGGTACTCTTGATGAGAAGATATTCATGGTTCAGTTTGAGGAGTTTGTTTCTGAAAGAAATAAGGATAAGGTGTGCTCATTGAAAAAATCGCTTTATGGTTTGAAACAGCCCCCGAGGCAATGGTACTTGAGGTTTGATAAGTTTATGATTAAAACTGGTTTCTTAAGAAGTAATTTTGATAGCTGTGTGTATTTCAAGGAGATAAAGGCAGATATAATGTTGTAATTACTTTTGTTTGTTGATGATATGCTTATAGCATCAATCAGTAAAGTTGAAATACAAAGGTTGAAACAACAGCTCAGTAGTGAAATTGAGATGAAAGACTTGGGTCAGGCCAAAAGAATTCTAGGGATGGAGATAGAAAGATATGGGGTTTCTAGAAGTATGTTCATTACACAAGCAAGTTACATTAAGAGAATGCTGGTCAAATTTTCAATGGCTGATGCCAAATCAGTTTTAACTCCATTGGCACAATATTTCAAGTTATCAGGTCAGCAATCGCCTAGTACAGATAAAGAGAAGAAGCTCATGCTAAGAGTTTCATATGCAAGTGCCATTGGAAGCTTGATGTACTCCATAGTCTGTACCAGACCTGACTTATCTCATTCTGCAAGTGTAGTTAGTAGATACATGTCCAAATCCTGGTTGGTCACACTGGGAAGCTGTTAAGTGGGTTCTGAGGTATTTGAAAGGTACATCAGATTTTGGTTTAAAGTTTCAGAAAAGGAGTGAAGTGTCACTAGAGTTAGTTGGTTACTGTGATTCAGATTATTATGGCAATGTGGACAAAAGAAGGTCTCTAACTGGTTATATTTTCACATTGTTCGGAAACACCGTGAGTTGAAAAGCTTCACTTCAGTTTGTGGTTACTCTATCCACAACTGAGGCTGAGTACATGGCTATTGGAGAGGCTACTAAAGAAGCTTTGTGGCTGAATGGTTTGTTCAGGGGCTTGATGTAGAGCAGGAGGAGGTTACAATTTTTTGTGATAGTCAGAGTGCAATTTATTTGACTAAGAACAATATGTATCATGAAAAGACCTAGCATATTGATG
The DNA here is from genome assembly GCA_002914845.1 of Trema orientale. Taxonomy (NCBI): domain Eukaryota; kingdom Viridiplantae; phylum Streptophyta; class Magnoliopsida; order Rosales; family Cannabaceae; genus Trema; species Trema orientale. The sequence goes on along the minus strand of JXTC01000366.1, from coordinate 47,293 downwards.
TGAGAATGCATTTCATCAGAGATGTTATCTCTGGTGGAAGAGTCAAGGTGTTGAAGATACACACAGATGAGAATCTTGCAGACATTATCACTAAGTCGGTGACATCAGTCAAGTTTGAGAAGTGTCTTCATCTGATTGGTGTTGCTGCAGCCGAAACAAGGTGATGGTAGTTACTGTTGGTGGTGCTGCTTAGAGCTGTGAAGGAATTATCTTTACTTTTGGAACCAAGATGGAGATTTGTTAGATTATTGGTCCGGAAGTTAGTTAATTCAGTTGCAACTAATTTCTGTTAGGCAGTTAGTTGGTTAGTATTTAGTTGCTAGTATGATGTAGCCTTGTATTATAAAAGGCAATATAGCAGAGTTATAAATACTAGTGATATAAGAGTTTTTAAGATACAGAGAGTAAGGCTGGTTTTATTTTCTCTGTTTTTAAGCTGTTTCTTTAGTAAGAGTTCTAGGGTTCAGGGCCTGTAAAGGGTGCTTGGGTTTCAGAGTGGTTAAGTCTTGAGTGTGTTTGTATCTTGTAAAATTCTGTTTTCTCATAATGAAGTTAGCAGCATCAGCAACCGGATGTAGACTCCATTTATGGAGTTGAACCAGTATAAATTCTTAGTGTCCATTGTTACTCGTTTAGTTTGAGTTTAGTGCTCTATTATATAAGTTTGCACATTGAATCATTATAGTTACGATATTATAAATGTAATTAATGATATCTTAATTTGTAGTAATATTTTGGTGAGTATATAATTGTTTAAACACTTGCTTTAGTAACAAGCTATAAACTAAGGAAGAAAAAGATCAAAATAATGTAATTGTTATACATTTGAGTTAAGATTTTAGGGAAATTATGTGAAATACTAGAAAATGGATTTCTTTAAAAAATCTTTTGTAAAATAGACATTCAAAGGTTTAGCGAGCATTTTTTCAAAAAAAGAAAAGAAAAAAAAAGAGTCTAGTGAGCATGTCTATCACGGTCTATGGAGCATATCTAGCGTTGTCTAGCATGGTCGAGTTAGAAAAAGAGGTTTTTTTTTTTTTTTTTTTTTTTTTTTTTTTTTTTTTTTTTAATAATTAATTTAAAAAATTTTTTTTTTTTTTTTTTTTTTTTTTTTTTTTTTTTTTTTTTTTTCCAACACACTATCAAAAGAGTCGACCTTTAGATTTAAAAACTGGAAAAATTTATATAGGGTTTTGTACGTAATATATACCATATGAACTAACATAATGTGTTAGATATGTTTTAACCATTCACCAAATTCAATAGGTGTAAAATTAATTTAATTAAATGAAGTAAATAGATATACATGATTTTAATTTACGTGGATCAATATGTACAAAAACTTATTTGTCTAGTTATTCAATGGGTGTAAAATTAATTTAATTAAATAAAGTAAATAGATACATATGATTTTAATTTACGTGGATCAATAGGTACAAAAACTTATTTGTCTAGTTATTCAATGGGCGTAAAATTAATTCAATTAAATAAAGTAAATAGATACATATGATTTTAATTTACGTGGATCAATAGGTACAAAAATTTATTTGTCTAGTTTGTGATGGGTATGATATGCTAAATTAAAATTCATAAACATTTATGTACGAGTGAATACAGTTACAAATAATAAAATGAGCATAGATTGAGTGCTAAACTTCTTGATCATAAAATTATTTCAATTCTAAAATGATCCAAACAATTGCAAAATAAACGAAATAATGTAAAACAAAAATTAAATAAATACAACATAAAAATAAAATAAGTGTAAAATAAAGTTGTAAAATCAGTAAAAAAATACTATTTTGGGATGATTTGGACCAATTAGAATATATTGTATTCATAACAACTGTAGACATAAAATAATTAGTCTTATTTATAAACAATTATAGATATAAAATAATTATATATAAGCAATGTGAGACAAAATTTAACACAGACTTACATAGAGCCATCTCAATAAACAATTGAGATCTATCAAATGCATATGTGAATAGATTTACGAGCGATTCCGAAAGACCAGTTATTTGGGGGCTAGTGCTATATGATAACCGCATATGCTACTTTCAAAATCGGGTAAATATCACCTGCAATAGCGGAAGTACATTGGGTCCAGTCGGTGCAATAATGCCCCCACTGGACTTTTGCGAAAAAAAATTATAAAAGTAATGGGGAGGGCTACAGTAGGGGCGCCCCTACGTAGGGTCACCCTTTATATACCGTTTGATGGGAATCTGTGGGGAATAACGGGAATCTGTGGGGAATCTGTTTATACACAGATTCCCATCAAACGGTGTATAGACAGGGCCCTACGCAGGGACGCCCCTACTGTAGACGCGCCCAAAAGTAATTCATCAATTCTTTCTAGTTATTATCCCATTCAAAATTAGGCTAAAGTCTTTATTTATTGGAGATTGAACAAAAATACCCCACTTTTGAAGATATGGTTTAATAGATATCCTCTTTTGATTTTATTAACAAATATATCCATTTTTTAATAGTAATGATTTTTTTTTGATAATAACGGAGGAAATTTCATTAAAAGAAACTGGAGAAAACAAAATGGTCCTGCTACAAAGACTAGTTCGAGCATGGATACCATACATTATAATCCGAAAAGACCTCCTTTGGAATGGAGGGAACATCTAGAGTACCAAAAGTAGAATAAAAGTAAGACCATTTAACTATGTTATGAACCGAGCAGTTGGAGAGTCTTTTAATGTGGGAGGTTGACCATGCCTCAAAGAGAGCAAGGTTATATCGACAGTCCACAATGATGTTCGAGATCTCCCAGGGACAGTTGTCCTCCCCTAGATTTAAGCTATCAATAACAGTTTTAGAGTCTCCTTCAAGAATCACGTGGGCTGCACCTAGAGAGCTAGCCAGCTGTATAGGTTAGAGTGCAGCCAAACATTCACCAACTAATGGTGACGAGGGGCCATATTGTTGTGATGAAATTCCAATGATGGATCCTGATGAGTCTCGACAAATGGCCGAACCAACAGCAACGTCAGATTGGATCACCGCGTCAAAGTTCACCTTTAGCTAGGCCTCAAGGGGAGGTTTCCATTGCGATTCAACGGGTTCACGACGATCCGGGGCAAAGGCTAACTCTAAAGAATCCGTTGATAGCTTAATAGAGTTTATAAGCCGATTCACATTGACTGTAGTGTTTTGGTGGACTATCTCATTTTGAGCTTTCCAGATGAGTTCCATTATCATCGAAACAAAAATAAGGCAGTCAGAAGAAGCTAATGAATTTACCTCCCAAATAAGGCAAAACCAAGATGCTAAGGATGGCACTATAGCAGGGGAAGGTCGTAAGTTCCACTGAGAAGAAAACTATATTCGGTTGGCCAAATCGCAGAAAAAAAAAATGTGGTCTGACATTTCCGGGGCCTGATTACAGATGGGACAAAGGTCACTATCGACTTCCAGGAAATGGAATAGTCTAGCTCTAGTTGGAAGAATACTGAGAATGGCCTACCACCATAAAATCTTGTGGCGTGGGTGGATTTTAGCAGACCAGAGTTTGTTCCAATAAGAGCTCGGGAGCAAAATATAAACAGCGAATCTGTGTCTTTGGTTTGTGAGGTAAGCTGACTTGGTTGAGAATTTTCCATTCGAGTTTGGCACCCAGAACCAAAAATCCTTCATTGGGCATGTCGGAATTCGAATTCCAATGATCTTGGATGTTAATAAAGGGTCGAAAGTGTTTTGGAGTTTTGTAATATCCCATGAGCCATCTCTGAGAATGAAATCTGCTACTAAATAGTGGCCCATTCATGGATTGCCCTTAGGAGTCAATTTGAAACTATCTATACTTGGTACCCAAGAATGGTTCCAAATAATTGTACTTTTCCCATCACCAATGAAACAGCAAGCTCCTTTCAGAATAAGAGATTTGGTCTTACAAATGTTTTTCCAAGACCACGAATCTCCTAAAGAAGGAGTGATGTCTAGAAAGGACTTTTGACCGAGGTATTTATTTTTGAGAACCTGCATGCATAGAGAGTTTTCGTTAGTTAAAAGGCCCCGCCCCCACTTTCCCAAGAGGGCTCGATTCATATCCATGGCTCGTCTTAGCCCTAGACCACCATTCGCTTTAGGAGAGCAAATCGAATCCCAAGTTTTTAGGTACAATTTAGGATTTCCCCTGCTATTGGTTCCCCACCAAAATTTTCTCAAAAGGGAATCGATCTGATTGCATGTAGCTACCGGAAGTGCCGTCGACTGCATTGTGTATGATGCAATTGATTGACCCACCGATTTGATTAGAGTCAGGCGCCCAGCCTTAGATAACAATTTCTTTTTCCATCCTGCCAACCTAGACTCTAGTCGATCAATAACAAATTGAAAGTCTTCCCTTTTCCTTCGAGTAATGAAAAGGGGTAGGCCAAGATACTTAGAGTCCCTTGGAGCCTGTCCCATTCCCAAGAGATGAGAGATATGTGCTCTGTCTTGAGGGTTCATGTTGCGGCTGAAGTAGACAGAGGACTTTTCCAAACTTATTGATTGCCCTGACAAAGAACAAAATTGAGCTAGACACCCACGGAGGCAATCAGCTTCCTCCATTGAGGCTCTTCCAAAGAGAAACAAGTCATCAGCAAAAAATAAGTGATGGAAGGTAGGACCTGAACGAGCAAGTTTGATCCCATGTAGTTCTCCTTCTTCTAGTTTAGAATTTAGGCTTCTGGAGAGGACTTCTATACCAAGAATAAATAAGTAAGGGGATAACAGGTCGCCTTGCCTGAGACCCCTCTTTGGAGTGAAAGATTGGAACACTGATCCGTTGAGTATTAGATTAAACTGGGGTATAGTGATATAGCTTTTTACCCAGTTAATCCAACGCTCATGGAAACCGAAGGACCTTAATGCTTTCACAATGAAGTCCCAATTGAGCTTATCGTAAGCCTTTTCCAGGTCCAACTTAAGTGCCATGAAGCCACCTTTGCCCTTCTTGTGCTTCATAGAATGAATAACTTCCTGGATTAGGATGCTGTTGTCATGAATTGATCTCCCTGGGACAAAGGCTGATTGGGTAGGGCAAATCAATTTGGAGAGAAGGGGTTTTATCCTATTAGCAAGAATTTTTGAGATTACTTTATAGCCAATATTGCATAAGGATATTGGTTTGAATTGATTTATGGATGTGGGGCAATCAATCTTTAGGATTAAAACCAGGTTTGTGGAGTTTATGGTGGAGTGCATGTAGGAAGTAAGGAAGAAATTCTGGATCATATGAACGAAATCAGGGCCGACAATTGACCAATAATGCTTTAAGAAAATCACTGACATACTATCTGGCCCCGGGGCCTTAAGAGAGCCCATTGAGAACAAGGTATCTTTTATTTCATCAAAGCAAGGGATCTTACTGAGTTCTATATTTTCTGAGTCAGATATTACTAGCGCAATGAGGTGCTGGAGGTCAGGACAAGGATCAAAAGAGCTTGGGCAAAAGGTAGTCTTGAATTTACTGAGAAAAGCATTACCAATGTCACTTCTTGAGGTCTTCCAAGAGTTCAAGCCATCCTTGATAAAGTAAATTGAGTTACGTCTTCGCCTAGTTAGAGTAGAGATGAAGAAAAATCTGGTACAATTATCCCCTTCTTGCAACCATCTAACTCGGGACTTCTGCCGCCAATGCAGCTCTTCTCTAAGCAGCTGCTCGTTCAAGGAGTATTTCAAGTCTTGCTCCCTTCCCAAGTCATCTTGGGACTTCTCTTGTGCCTGAATCTCTGAAATAGCCTTTCTGAGAGCTGCGATGTTAGATTTCAGTTTACCGAGTTGGTTTTTATTCCAATTAGAGAGAGCAATTCTTGTTTGAGCTATCTTGTGGCAGACATTTGCAGCCGAAGCAAGGCGGGGGAGGGGTTTCCACGCATGCTCTACAACATAAAAACTATAATTATCTCTAGTCCACATCGCCTCAAATTTGAATTGTCTTTTGAGAAAACCTTGGTCTTCCAAAGTGTTGAGGATGAGTGGGCAATGGTCAAAAGTGCAGACAGGTAGGGACTTCAAAGAAGCGTTAGGAAATAGGGAGAACCAATCCTCATTTGCAATTCCCTGGTCCAACTTTGCTCTAATATTAGCCTTTCCTTTTCTGTGATTGTTCCAAGTGAATCTTATCCCTTTTTGAGTGATTGGGATGAGACCTAGTTCCTCCACATTACTTCTTAAAGAGACAGAAGGGCCTAACAAGTTACCCCCCACTTTATCTGCAGAAGAGAGGGTTCCATTGAAATCACCTATTAGGAGCCAAGGACCATTAAAATTTGAGGTCATAATACTGAGATTATCCCAGAAAGTAGCACGGTCAGAGAGGTTTGGGGGGCCGTAGATGGTAGAGAGAAGCCACGGAGAGTTAGAAGGGTCCGAGTAAACAAGGCCTGAAATTACATTTTTTGACAAGAAAGTTGGTTCAAAGTCGACACCATCCTTCCAAGCAAGGCAAAGACCCCCAGATAAACCAACTGGGGGAACATGGACATTATTGTAGAAATGGAAGGATTGGAGTTTTGGTGAGAGAGATGAGGAAGAGATTTTGGTTTCAGAGAGGATGAGGATATCAGGGGAGAAAGAAGTGATGATGGCCTTTAAATCAAGAACTGTCGAGCGAGAGGCCAGACCTCGATAGTTCCAAGCTAAAATGATCATTGCTCCTGTGGAGGCTTTGAAGAGGCCTCCACAGGGGAATTGTTCTCAGCAATGGAAGTGTTGAACACTTTTTCTGGGTTTTCGACATGATTCTTTGGGAGTAGACCAAGGTCTACAGGTGATGGGCGATCTGGAATATGAACTAAGACCGATCTTGCTCTCTTTTTCCAGGAGGAGTGATAATGGGTAGGACCTCTGTTTGGAGAGTGGGGGCTTGGGTTTGCACCAAGGCAGAATCTTGGTAAGGGGTCAAGCTCGAGGAGGTGGTTGTCAATGAAAAGGTGCATAGAGGATTGGGAACTCAGGATTAGAGATGGGACTAGGCTATTATTTGAGGATATTTGTGTTACAGGGATCGGGTTGGGTTTATGGTTTGATGGGCCAGACCACGGATAGAGCTGGCACGTAAGCAGGGGGGGCTTTAGCCCCCCCTCCCCTCATTTTTTAATTTTTATTAAATTTATAATTGTTTTTAATAAAATTCCTACAAAAGTTTGAATAAAAAACTATTAAGCCTATCTAAAAATTTTAAAAGCCGAAAAAGGCCCACAAGTCCACAATCAATTTTTTTTTGTATTAGTTAATAAAAAAGCTAAGTCCACTTAAGAATTTTGACACATTATTTTAATTGATTTTAAATAATTTAATTAAAAAATATATGTATAAAAAATAAATAAACTAACCAAAAATCTAAAAAAGCTTATCAAACACGCCTAAATCAATCTCATCTCATTTTTTTGTTCAAAAAAAATCTCTATCTTCTTTTCAAGCGGACCACCCACTAGGGCCACACCATTTTATCATCTTTTTCGTGCAAGAGCTCCATTTCTCCACCAAATACAAGTGCAGCTGTGCAGGAGGCCCAGGAGTAGTAGACCAGTCACCAGTCGGCAGTCGACTACCATTTCTTCTTTCTCCCCAAGTCCCCTTGTTTTGGGGTGTGACAAAATTTTTATAATTAGTCACTAACTAAAAATATTAAGTCATAAATAATATGATAATTATACAATATGGGGTCACTTGAGAAAATGTGATGTATCAAAGCTACACTGGACAAGAGAAAGCTTTGATATTCCAAGACAAGTGTCAAGTTACCATTCGAAAATTGCCAAATTGGAAACAAGAATACATATTACTATATATTGACTAATCTAATGGTGCCACCTAGCAACTTGGACATATATTAAGCATAAAAAAAAAAGCTATCCTTCATATGACACCTCTTTCACATAAGTGTCAATACTTAAATCTTCATCAAATATGTGAGGGATACATTAGTGCCTATGTGTCAACAAGACCAAAGCTCTCAATCAGTTATTGTACAAGACATTTGCCTATAAATATGAGGCGCACTCATGTAATAGAAGGGGATATCAATTTTCTTCCAACTATATACAATCAGATCTTGTTCTCTTTCTTATTTGACCGTGTACTTCTTTTTCCTTTTATTTCTTTTACTCGATTTATGTGTACACAAGACTCTTTGTACTAGCATTTATTTTTCCTTTCTTTTCTTTACTTTAATTCACCATACGCATCATCAATACTTCGTTCTTCTCTTCAAACTGTGATTATCAAGACTCTATACCCCATCAATTCTTGGTGTTCTTATCATTTTTCTCTTTTGTTAATACCAAAACTTCAAAACCATCTTCTTTGGCTATTAACCTCATTAGTTATATCCTATATTACTTCCTCCATCCTTCTTTAATATCCATCTATGGTCTTCGTACACAAGACTTAGTGTCCAAGACTCTATTCATACTCAGACGTACACAGCTTAACATATATGCATGTACACCTGCATATATATATACACACATATATTTACGCATTCATGTACGTATATTTATTATTATTGTTGTTGTTGTTGTTATTATAAGTTTTGAGAATGCTGAACTACTAACCCTATTATTTTCTATTGTTCTAAATATTTTTAGGGTGCTAACTATATATATTATATTAACATTTAAATTATACACTTTAAATATTCGTAGACCCGTGATTCTGAGTTGTTTAGCAAGCTGAGTTGTAGCGTATACGACCCTTGTTTGCAACCGTTCACGTTAAATTCAGTACTTTTATTTTCTTTTATTTTTGACAAAATGGCTGGAATTACCTATTCAAAGATCTAATTTTCTAATTATTTATTTTTAGTATTGTTTATTTATATTTCTGACTGAATGGCTGGAATCACCCGTGTCAGAAAAACTAACGATCTTTTTTTTTGCTTCTGATCAAATGGCCGGTATCACCTGCGTCAGAAACACTGGCTATCTAATACGTGGTGATGGTCATTAAAACCATCCACACCTGTTTACTTGCAGGTTGAGCTGTCAAAGACGCCAATAATTTTCTAACACGTAAAATTGTATCGTTACAATTTTTCACATCATTTTCTCTATTTTCTACCATTATCTTGCTTATCATTAATTAAGTGTTCTTACACTTAATTAATTTCTCCCTAATCCAATCACAAAAAAAGCACCCCGGAGCACCCCTTAATTTTAAAGTAAGTCTACTTATTCTATTTTTTAATTTATAATTTTATTTCTATTTAGACTTCAATATTTTGCAATTATAAATTTATAGATGACTTGATGTGATGATATTTCTTTGCTAAATATATATTTTAGAATTTAGAGTATCAACCTACATGTGATATATTTTCAGCTTTTGACAAGAAAAAGTTAATTTGCTTTGCTGAGTATTATCCAAAGGATTTTTCTACAATAGAACTCATAGAACTTGATGATCAGCTTGAAACATATATAATTGATATGCTTTCCAGTGAGAAATTCAGTGAATTGAAAAGTATTGGTGATCTCGCACAGAAAATGATTGAGACAAGAAGACATAATGTTTATCCTCTCGTTTATTGACTCCTGACATTGGCACTAATTCTACCAGTTGCTACTGCTACTGTAGAGAGGGTATTCTCTTCTATGAATTTTTTAAAGAATCGACTATGTAATAGAATGAGTGATCAATTGATAAATGACAGTCTGCTTGTTTACATTAAAAAAGATATCTTTAATGATATTGATAATGAACTTATTGTAAAACGCTTTCAAGGAATGAAAACGCGCCGAGTACAATTGTAATACTTATTTTTTCTTAATTATAATTACAATCTAGCCCCCCCTGATGAGAAATCCTAGCTCTGTCCCTGGGCCAGACACTTTTGGATTGGTGGAGGGGTTATTAGTAGTGTTGGAAGAGTCTTCTTCGCAAAAGGTAGCATGAGAAATTTTAGCCCAGCAAACTTTAGGAGTTAGGCTTGCTAATGGGCTTAAGAGGATGGACTTTCTTTTGCGGATGGGTAATTGGTGGGCTGGAGGGAAATAGTTTTGATTCAGCACTCGGATAGTGATATTAAGGGGCTCTTTCTTTTGGTCAGTAGCTGGGTTCTGATTGTACACGGTCGATTCAGAGGCTAGACCACGAACCAGTTTGGTCAGTAGTGCAGTGGTGGTAGTAGGGAGACAATTGCTGGGGGAAAGGACCATTATTTGAGCACGTTTGTCTGTAGAGAGAGTACAGGCATGTTACACTACTTTATCAGGTGGTGGTGCTCTTTTTGACAAAGTGGGACCACCTGATTTTATTGGGGAAGGGCCTGAACTCTGAGCAGTGTCAGAATTCCTGCCCAAAGTGGCTGTTGGTTCAGTGATGGGTTTTGTGGCTTTCGGAGGGAAGGTCGGCGATGGGGGTGGTGTTGCCGGCGAGGGAGAGGGAAGGTGGGGTTTCAAAGGCATTAGAGCAAAGTGCTCCGGTGATTTGAGAACATGTTCTTCAGTGATCTGGATGTGGGAATTCAAACCACCGCGAGGGGTTGGCTCGGGAATGATGAGACAATGGTTTAGATTATTAGCAGGATTTTGTTTTGACTTGGAGTTAGAAGGGGAGAGGTTACCTGGATTAAAGCAGTGGGGTATATCACATTTTGAGCCCAGCCAAGGTCCATAAAGATTATAATCTTTTCCATCCAAACCTTCCTTGGTGGTTGCCTTTAATTCTCTGCATGAAATCCTTCTGTGCCCAATATGCCCACACTTATAGCAGAAATCTGAGAGCCTTTCGTATTTCAGTTGTACCCATATTTTGGTTCTTGCATCTTTATCCAAGTAAAAACCTGCCATAAGAGGCTTTGCCAGAGGGACATCTACCCTAATGCGTAAAAAACGAGTCCACACAATGTGGCCCTTTGCCTTGAGTTGGGATTCCAGGAAAATACCAATCTTTTCTCCAATTACCTTTGCATTATCTTCAGTGGCATATTTAGGGGGGATACCATGGGCTTGTACCCAAAAACACGAATGAGAAAACTCTGTCTGTAGAGTTGGAACATCAGGGGAAGAGTCTCAGACAACAATGTGGGAACCATTGATGGACCAAGGCCGCAAGTCCATAACCCTCTTCTTGTCAGTCTCATGCTCAAACTGCATATGAAATATGTTTTGTTCATGGGGACCAACACTACCGATGGACCATGAGTGAGAGAGGTGCCAAGCTGCCGAGATGAGATCTTTAATGGCTTGCCTGCGGTAGATTCGTTCATCAATGATTTTGACAGCCACGGATTTCTTACAGGCATTTTCAACAGTTTGGATATCCGGTGTTAGGGAGAGTGTTGACTCCGAACATTTGAGTTACGAAGTTTGTTGAATGAGGGACTCTATGGCTTTTGACATAGTATCCTCCTCACAACCCATAGTGTGGAGATTTCTAGGACGTTTGACGACACCTAGGGGATGGGTAAAGTAGGCTAGTGGGGTATGGGGAGTAACTTTGGGTTCAGATGGATGGGTTGTTAAAGATAACAGCACAAGAATCAAGGTGGAGGATATCTAGGTGGGGTGTAGAGTTGTGGGGAAAAGTGGGGTTGGATGCATATATTATATTGTGGAGAGGTGGTATTGAAAGGATGTTGAGGTGGTGTTGAAAGGATGTTTCGGTGGTGTAGCTAGGCTTAGTATCCACTAGGAAAATCCAGGGATAAGGAAGGCTCTACTGAGAGAGCATTTTCAATAGTAATGATTTGTGTTTACCATTATACTCCTGATAAATTACTCATTTACTACTATTATAAATTGGTATATAATTCATTTACTATGGCTTAAAAAAATTTACCACTTATAGACGGAAGCATATTTACCATTATATCTTTGGTAATTACTTATTTACTACTGCTATGAGGTGGCATATAATTTATTTAATATGACTTAAAAACATTTATCACTTATAAATAGTAGCATATTTACCATTATACCCTTAGTAAATTACTTATTTACCACTACAATGAAGTAATATATAATCTATTTACTATGACTTAAAAAAATTTCTCACTTATTAAGAGTAGTATATTTACTATTATATCCTTGATAAATTACTTATTTACTACTACTATGAGTTGTTATATAAATTATTTATAATGACTTAAAATTTTTTTATCACTTATAAATAGTAGCATATTTATCATTATACTCTTAGTAAATTACTATTATAAAGTGGTATATTACTTATTTAGCACTGATTATATACTTATCTATTTCCATTGATTTACTTGATTCACTTGAAAAAAAAAAAATGGATAATGACTTTTAGCGGAAAGAAAAATTTAGAGAAAGAGAACGGTAAAGTGTAAACTGCTAGTATATCACTTATTACATAATTTATTTAAATAAAAAATGGGAACTAAATAGTGGAGTTAGTAATGTAAATCTTTTTCTTTTTCCCCGTGAATTATTGTAAATCAATTCCAATATAAATTCCAATTCGGCAAGTTAGGAATTGATTTTTTATATTATTAATTGTATATTCTAATATTCAAATATACTCTGACTGAAACATCAGTCAAATAAAGAATGATTTCATTATAAATTATTGATTTGTGTATATCATTGATATATATGTTTGTTAACATAATTTTTTTTTTAAAAAAAAGAAGATAAATACGTGGTATATTAATTACTTACTTAATTTAGTTGAATGAAAGAATTTAGTAAACTCTCGGGCCTGATCGAATCATCCCAATAAACTCCGTGTACAAGCTCTTCTACGTGTAACTTTCTCGCATCCGATTTCCATGAGCTTCTTGATCACATTCTCTCCCATCGGAAGTGACCGGAGCTTCGACAACATCGTTGGTTGGTTGAATCGCTCTCTTGTGAAGGATAAAATTTTGTAATATGCTTGGACCGATTCCATCACCGGAGCTCGGTAACGGCCGGTTGACGCCGGCGGCTGATCTCGCTCATCCCTGCGACGCATACCTCCCAGCTCCATGAGATTGGAGGCATTTGGAAGCTGAGAAAGTGAGAGAAACTAAGTTGGAAAATTTGTGCTTTACTTGGACACAGTACAGAGACGGATCTAGAGACGGGGAGAGAGACAAATAATGGGAAGGGCAAAAGCGGAATAAGAAAAATCATATTTGAAAAAATGATATAAATGTTATAGTTATTAAAATGAGATATTCATTGACATTATATGTCAAAAAATGTCACGTTATGTTGTTTCCTCTTATTTATAATATATTCCACGGACTTTAAAATCTGTTTACTTCTTCTTCCTCTCCTTCCCCATTTTTTTTTAAATCTGGTCACTTCTTATTCGGGTTTAGAAGTCAGTGGGTAATAATTATTTTAGGTAAGATAATATGGATCTGTATGATAGTTAACATTTTTCCAATCAGATCTGTGTCAATATAATATAATCAGATCTATATGTGACCATATATCACAAATTTTGTGACACAGTGGCACAATATGTGTGAATTTGTTATTTATATTGTGATTAGAAGAAGTCAGAGTGTGTATAACTATATGTCACAATATTTGTTATATCTTTTTTGAATATATTTTCTGTTGTTACAGTGGTCTAATTTTTATTATTGGCAGATCAAAATTTGTTACTGGTAGTCACATTCTTGTGACTGATGGTCACTATTTGTTTTACATCATTATAAATATTGAGGGATCTTGTCACGTAATATAATAGGTACTTGTTGATTCGCGTTAAACTTTTATTTTATTTTTTACAGACATAGGTAGTATTGTTATTTTTCTAAATAACAATGGTAATTTAGACCTTAATAATATCTATCATGGGATGAAGATATTAGGTTTGTTAGAAATGTATGAGGCTCTTGAGTTGAGACTTGAATATTATACCATACAGATTAAATATATTGTTGATATGACTTGCTCCTATTAAGATTATTAGTGAGCCTTCAATTAAAGTTTACATATAGCTAAAGAACAACAAAAGTTATTTGGTCACAAAAGTCATTTGATCATTTGGTCACAAAAGAAATGTCACATAATTTGTTTAGTAACTGTAGATCTGTGTTTTTTTGTTTTTGCAGACAAGAGCAGAGTTGTTATTTTCCTGAATTAGAATTAGGTGATAATTATAATGTCTATCACGGACTAGAGAGTATGAGTATTTTGGTTACTAATGGAGCGACCTATGTCGATTTGTTAGAAATTATACTTGATGCTCTAGAATTGAGACCTGAACACCATATAACAGAGATGAACTATGTTATTGATGTGGGACTTTCTTCTGTGAAGATAATAAATGATCTTTTCGTTAAAGTTTACATGGAACTAAAGAAGAATGAAGTTGACAAGACCACAAATGTAATAATTCACCTTCATAATAATTCTTGACAGTCATAAAATTGTGACATAGAGTCACACACATGTTTACAATCTGTGTTGCCATCACCACACAAAAAATTCTTTATAGTCATAAAATTGTAACACAAAGTCACATAGCTTTGAAGTGACTGATACGTTTTTCAAATTAAAAAAGAAAAAAATAATTTGAAAAAAGAAGATTACAAATCATCGTTATTATCAATACACATAAAATTCCTGACAGCCATAAAATTGTGATATGGAGTCACACAACTCTGACAGGAACTGGTACGTTTTTCAAATTTAAAAAAAAATATGAAAAAAAGATAAAAAAGAGCTCAAAAGCTGACAAGGATAAGTCAAGTCAAAGGTATTTTAGACCTTTTATTGTCTGTAGAGTATTAAAAATGTCATTTTGAAAAAATGAACTAAAAAAATCATTTTAGGCTAAAATTAAACTATCCACGTCAATTTTCCTATTTAAACGCCCTAAATTTGTAAAACTACTATATATAGGGAAGAATGTGACTTTGATATTCTCTCTAGACTCCTGCAATTAAAAGAAATGCTGCTGCAGACTGCAGTGGGCTGCTGCGTGTCTTCTCTCCTTCAATGAAAGGGAATTTACTAATAGCTGCACTTTTTTCTTAATTCCTTAAATGACCAAATGTTCTTGCTATATACTTGAGGTACTTTATGAAATTGTCAACATTGTGAAACTTACATCTCCTCTAATCTACACGAGGTACTAAAAGCTTGAATCCAAGTTTGTTTGTTTTTTCAGTTTTTTTTTTTTTTTTCTCTTTTCCTATTAATTTAGACTCTTTTTTTTTTTTTTTTTCCTATAAAACTGATTATCTTATTGATGTTCTTTTTCGTGATTGCATTTTTCTTTTTACTGGTTTTGTTCGTTCATGTTAATTAGTATTGAAAATGAGACTAAGGTTAAGAATGGGGATTATCACTGTTAGCTGCCTTGTTTTATTTCCAATAATTTCACAGCAAAAGTAATTAACAGAATATATTATTGATGACTGAAATTGTTACTAAAAAGTAAGAATGGGGATTCAAATACTACAAACAAAAAATGAGGACCTAAATAATATTTTAGTAAAAAGTTGAGGACTGCATGTGATATTTATCGTATTCAAAATTAGCCATATTTCCTTAACTTCTATCCTATTTTTTCGTATAACTCAAACGCTTAACTCATAATTATCATCATTACTCTACGTTATAATCTCAAGACTAATTATTATTATTATTATTATTATTTAAAATGGGTTATCCGGATAGAAAAAGGAGACGGAAGAAACTGGTCATCGGACATCAATGACCAATATTTCTATTGTAACATAGAGGTTCCCCTCTTTTTGCTAAACGAAAAAAATAAAAAAGCCATTTTAAAAAAAAAAAAAAATTAAAAAGGCCAATTGATAATCTGATTCCGATCTATACATACATGATTCTATGAAGGTGTTCGGTGCATATTGATTGAAGAGTGGATATAAAGATATACCGCGAACGGGAACTAATATTATTATTATTTTTTTTAAAAAAAAAACAGAAATGAAATTCATTGACTCAACGATATAATCACTTACTAATAATTACCAATGACATCATTTGGATAGTGGATCAGTGAGCCCACAATGCTTACACAAATTAATCAAAACTAAACTATAAAGACTACTATTCAAAACGCCTTGAATACATATACAATACTATAAGTTACAACGAATTACATATCGACTCATTTTGATTGAGTTCTCAATGAATTTTCAAATACGCAAAAAGAAAGTAGATCATTTAAAAAACGAAACATTAGATTAATTCACATTAGTTCCAAAAAATTGAAAAAAGGAAAAATAGATACTATAAAGTGTAAAGTATATAAACAACGAGGATGTTTTGGAGTTATGGTTGGTTGGAAAAGTACAAAGTGATAACTTAAGCTTGTTGGCTCCTAGTTAGTTGGCTTTGGTCGCTTTCTTGCTGAGCGTCAGTTGTAAATTGAAGCTGGTTGTTGGCTTTTTTTTAGACATAACTTGGGCTTGACATATCTTCTATCAGATTGAGTCTAATTGTGTCTATAAATTAACCTTTATCATCATTTGCCTTTTTTGTTGATATGGATAAACTAATTAAGATTTGACCTTTAATTAGTCTAGATAATTAAATATCAATGTTCTGATAACATTACAGATTCATCTGATTATTCTATATGTAAATGACTTGCTCAAACATATGTAGTGATATTTCACTAGACAAAAGTATATGTTAGCCTCTAATTATATTCCGTTGTCGTTAATCTAGCTATTTCGTATAACAACCAACCTAATCTTTTAAATTATCTTATCTAAATTCTTTTGTCCCAAAAAATCCAGTCTCAATCTTTATCCTATAAATGTGATCAGTTAAACCAATAAAATATATATGCTGTAGTACGATACATATATTTAGTTACTATAACCGATCGAGTAGGTGCTGACGCTGTCACATTTATATCACATTGTTACAATTTAAGTATCACAGCCAATGCACACCAAATCATGACGCTCTTTGTTTATGAAGCAATGCTCATAAAATTAACCATATTAAGTTTTTATAACCGCCTCCTATGGTCTTTCTCTCTCTTTTCTTTCATGCTAAGCTACCTCACCTCTTTCTCTCACCATATAAACATTAGATATTCCTATAAATACATAACCAAACACTGCTACTACTGATCACAAACCAAGTGGGATACTTCACTTGTGCAATGGCCTCCGGTTCCAATATAACAAACTCGGTAGACACCAATGGTGGCCTCCCCGCCCGGCCGAGGAGGTACACCAAGCTCTACAAGTGGCCTGAACCCGATGGCGAATCCGTGGGGCTTGTGGGGCCCAAAGCGAAAGCCCGGAGGGCGATGGAGCAGCCTAAGGTGGTGGACAGCGTGTCATGCAGGCAGGTGTTCTTGAGGAGCTACACGTTCTCAAGGAAAGAGAGCTTCTCCGAGAGGACCAAGAAGTGTTTTGGCCGAGTAATGGTGCTCTTCCGCCGCAGGGCGAGAGTTGGGAGGGGAACTAGGAGGCCAAGGAGGACGACAAAGAGGGCGGTGGCGGCGGCTAAGCGCAAAATGGCGGCGAAGAGGAGGGCGAAGGAGG
Organism: Trema orientale; assembly: GCA_002914845.1. Classification (NCBI taxonomy): domain Eukaryota; kingdom Viridiplantae; phylum Streptophyta; class Magnoliopsida; order Rosales; family Cannabaceae; genus Trema; species Trema orientale. The sequence continues at coordinate 29,841 of JXTC01000366.1, read as the reverse complement.
CGTCTTGTGCCGCGCTAATGTTGTCCAAGTTTCGTAGGTGGTTGTTATATACACCCCGCCTTGGTTGATGTGTTGGTTGATAATGGACTTTTGATCATGACCAGTGTACCCTCATAAGCCTAACTCTCTCTCTCTCTCTCTCTCTCTCTCTCTCTCTCTCTCGTGCGTCACTTTCTTTTTTTTTTTCTTTTATGTGATCGTTTGGATAAAAAGAAAAAGGCAGTACAAGCATATAGATGTAAATGTATATTGTTTTGATCGAATTTTCCCGCAATGTGTTTCAATTCACTCATTTTACATACTTTCATTGTGCTTCTTTGGAGTTTGGAGAGGCATAATTAGGCAGAGTACCCAAATCAGGCAAGTTTGTTTTGATTTTTTTTTTATTTTTTTATTTTTAGGATAAGATACATTAATGGGACTCGAACACGGAACCTCCAAGCCACTGTCTTTACAGATTTTTTTTTTTTCGGTCCAAAAAAATCAGTATATTCTATTCTTTGGGTACCCAAAAAATGCAATAAATTTATGAAGAGCGTAATATTCGTAATGGTTATTAGGTCATCATTACACTAATCTCTGAAGATCAAGCTAATGATAGGTGTGACTTGGGCGGGTCTAATTGAGGTGGAATCCCATGTCAGCTTCTGTAATTACTATTAAACACCTTCTCTTCTTTGACTTTTGTGGTTAGTATAGAGGTTGCCAAGGTATCATGTGCAAGGAGTAATCATTAAGAAAAGGAAACAAATGATATGGGACCCCGTAGGAGTGTGTGTATATGAATCTTACAAACCAAGTTTTGTTGGGTTTAACTTCAATTCATCTACTAGTGCGAGTTTATTCCGGATAATACGGCACTTTTTTTTTTTTTTGGTGCTAAAAAAAAGTGAGCTTTCATGCAGAATTTTTAATTTATTTTGAGAGAAAAATGTAACAAAAGCCACGGTCTGATTTAAAGTGTATCATCGTTGTTGCGAACAGAGATCAGAAATGAGTAAAATTACAGATCTGGCTATCAGAGCAAAGTGGTTCATCATCATCACCATTAACAAAAGTCTAATGGGCCAACTAATTCTTAGCAAGGCAACAGGCCTAGCTTATTTTGAGATATTTCTGGGCAGTAAAGTAACCGTATAAATCTACTATAAGCCGGTTTAGCATTTAAGCTTGTCAACTGCGTGTCCTCCTTAGCCGATTAAAATTTCGGGGATTTGGACGCTAATTTCGGTTGACATGATGCTTTTAGGACCATTTTTCGGAATGATTTTTCTAGAATTAATCATTTTACTACTATGGAACGTAAATAAAATAACTAGTCATAATAAAAATGACTAGTCCTAAAAATATCTCCATTCAAAGTGGTGACAGGAATATTCATTTGGGTAAAAACTCTTGGTGCAACCTCTTTATCCCAAGGTTGATATTCATATAACATGCAGCAACTTTCAAGGTAACATGGGCAATAAAAAGAATTATGACCACTAATTCTCAAGTATAAACATGAATTAAAAAGCGGATATACAATTTTTAAGAAACTAAAGAAGGCGTATATGTACCTAAACCACAACAACTAGTTGCACCAAACCTTTCAGAGCATGAAATTAAAGAGAAAACTTGTACAATATCCTCGAGCAATATCAATACCAATTAGTGTCACACAAATTCTCACATAAGAAAATTCAGTTTTCACAAAAGCTTCCTCATAGTCAGTAATAATATAAGACAAACATGTTAGCTAACAGTATTGTAATAGAACATTCTTATGAATTGGCCAAAACTCACTAGAGCCACCACCCCTTCTGTACAAAAGAGTACTCATGAGACCCTTTCACCTTAATTTTCAGAATTTCCACGAAAGATGTAGCAGACAAAACATTAGCAGTTGGATGAATAGCCATAGAATATGGGAGCAGTCCTCTCTATTTCTCTCTCGAAACGTCTGTTGGCCAAAAAATCCGCATACATTACCAGGAAACAGTATTTTCATTGCAAAAGTAAATTTAACTTCATCAAACAGATTAATTAGATCCCACATACTGAAGAAATAAAGATAGAAATATTATTATCTACTGTTGAGGTTGATCAGTGGACAAACCACAGAAGTGTTGTCAAATGAGAAGCTGAACCCTTGAGATAAGGACATATTTCCACTTTCCAGCAGTTACCTGCCCTCTGACTTGACCAGCTGGGAGAACACCCGGCTCATGGAAACACCTGAAAGATCATCCACACTGGACATTTCAACAGCAGAAGCAGTTGTATCAAGGTTGCTGAAATTGTTAACTTGTGGCGAGAGCTCGCCAATCACGTTGGTACTGTTTTCTTCTGGATCACCATGAATGACTGCCTCTTGAAGTTGAAGGGCATACTCCAGATTCCACAATACATCTCCCATTGAAGGCCTGTCCACACCAAAGTCAGCCAAGCATTTCTCCGCGGTTTCCCCAAACTTCCTGAGAGAATCTGGCCTAATCTTTCCTACAAGATTAGAATCTATGATTTGTTCCAGCTGCCCTTTCGTTTGCCATTTCATTGCCCATTCAGCTAAATTGACCATTTCCCTGGGGAGTGTTGGATCTATGACTGGCCTTGCACATATAACTTCAAACAAAACCACCCCAAATGAGTAAACATCTGATTTTTCTGTTAGTTGTTGCCTTCTGAAATATTCAGGATCAAGGTACCCAAAACTCCCTTTCACTGCAGTACTCACATGGGTTTGATCAATTTCAGGCCCTGTTTTGGATAGCCCAAAATCAGCAACTTTGGACATGAGATTCTCATCAAGCAAAATATTTGCAGACTTCACATCACGGTGAATAACTGCTTTTGCATAGCCAGTGTGAAGGTAATGGAGTCCTCTAGCTGCACCAATGCATATTTCGAGCCTTTGCTTCCAACTTAAGCTCGGAAGACCACAGCCATAGAGATGACTCTTGAGTGTCCCGTTCTCCATATATTCATAAATCAAGATCATCTCATTCTTCTCATCACAGTAGCCAATCAATGAAACAAGATGACGATGACGGAACTGAGAAAGCATCTCGATTTCGGTCTGGAACTCTGCAAGTCCTTGTTGGGACCTCGGATTTCCTCTCTTAACAGCCACTTTAGTCCCATCATTCAAAACTCCTCTGTAAACCTTCCCAAAACCACCAATCCCAATAACCCAACTCTCATCAAAACTGTTTGTAGCCTCTTGAACTGCAATAAAAGGAATGCGATACCCTTGGCTAGAAGCAATACTAGTGGTTGTTCTAGTGGAATACTTGCTTCCCATGGTGTGAGAATTGCCGTTAATGGATAAAGGAATCCATGTCTTAGAATGACCTTGTGCAGCCATTCTTTTCCTTCTTCTGCACAAGATAAATACAAGTAGAGCTAACACCATTACAACAAAAGCCCCAATACTCACGCCCACTACTGCTCCAACTTTCTTCTTTGAGCTTGAACCCGGAGGGACAAAGTCTGCAACACTGAGGCTGCCCATGGAATTGTTCATTTTCATGATCTCTAGCCCATTTAGAATAGCATTGGGGTCAACATCAGCTAAAGTTGAAGGTCCAATACTCACACGTAGCTTATTGCTAATGGCTGGGACTGTAACCCAATCCATATAAATTGCACTGGCCAGGAGATTAAATGATGCAGTAGTCAGATCAAAATCGGGAGCCACATTCCAAGAATCTACATACACATTGAAGTAGAGCGTGTTGGGGGCAGTACTCTCTACATCACAAAAGTGAAACCGGACCAAGTAACGAAATCCTGGATCCACATTGAACTCCCATGTCACATTATAATTGTTGTGTGGATCATTTGATGCGTTCATGGCGGTTGCAGTCCCATAGACTGTCTTTGGAGCAATATCAGGGGTTGCCCCACCTTGAGGGTACTTGACAGCGGCAATGTTTGAGACATTTTTGACACCATTCTTGGTTACCAGAAAACTCTGATCAGGAACCCAAGTTCGCCAAAGGGTATCATTCTCAAACGACACCAATGGCCCACCCATGTTCACCCTGGCAACCGTCTCCAATGCCTGAAAGAACAATCCTTGGAAATTTTGCCTTGTATCAACGGTTCTAGCATCGTCGGTAATGAGCACATCAGGTATTGAAACAACTTCTATGGCATTCAAGAAGGCGAACGAATTTTCTAATGGGGTGAAGGTGATAACAAGATTATCAGAGGTTACATTTAGAGAAAATTCTTTGACAGAAGCGCTGGAAGCACTGAATTGGCTTAGGAAGACATGACTTTCGGTCGAAACAGCAAATTTGGCAGAGCTCATATTGTAAGCGTTGAAAACAAATGGGAAGAAATAAAGACGGATCCAGATTCTACCATGCTTGTGAATAGAAAAAGAGTACTCCGAGGTCTCAGTAAAGATTCTTGCTGTTTGGTAGAGGGGAGAATCATCGGAGGAAGTGATTGATTTCAAGTTGGTACTAGCAAGAACATCCTGAGGGGTTGAAAGAAACTTTGAACCAGACTTGTCAGAAACGAAAACACGGTCACCCACAGTAGTATCGGAGGCTGATCCACAGTCTATAAGGTAATGGTCTTTGGGATCAAATCCAACACAAAGGCATACCAGACACAAAATTGACAAAACCCAGATGAGAAATTCAACCTTTCTATAGCCCATAATCAGAAAAACCTGGGAACTTTACAGAGACAAAAATAGATGGGATTTTTTTAAAACTCAGATGGTCTGAAACTCACAGCAAAAGCAATACAAATACTTACGTGTGTTCAATTAAAACACATCTAAAATCATAAACCCATCAACAAAATTGAACAAGGGAGAGAAAAAGAAGTCACCTTTGAGGAATTAACTCCAATAGAGAGAGACCCAGATGAGAAAAACTTGGTATAGGCTTTTAGGGGATTGAACTCTGAAGACAGTCTTGTTGCAAATGGGAAGGTGAAGCAATCATTGCGAATAAATCTTTTGCACCCTCAACACAAGCTGTTATGAACTTGTTGACAACCTCAGAAACCAGATATGACAGGTTCATAGATTTTTTCCTTTATGCAACTTAATAATAAAAAAACTATATAATAGAACACAAATAAAGGAAAATAGAGTCAAAGGGTGTTGGGGAATCTGGATGAATAATGAGGGAAGCCAGCTAAAGCTTTAGAGGGCTGACCTTGTTTGGCATAGAGTGAAAACCAAAATTGAAAAATCCCGTTTTTCTTAGTAGAACAACTGAAAGGAGCACAGAATAATGGTTTCCTTTTTCTTTTATTCAAGGCGGTGGAGAAGCTATAAGCAGTAACAGTCGACTCAGTTACTTTATCAGTTTCCAGTTGCAGCTTGGGTTGGGTTTACTGTATTGAAGAAAAAGAGAAGGTAAAGGCTTCCCCGGTAGAATGTAATGGTAATAGGGGCCCGGTAGAATGTAATGGTAATAGGGGTTTATGGCACAAATGGTTCCAAACTATCCAAAGTGTGGCAATTTGGTCGTCAAAGTTTCAACTATAGCAATTAAGTCCTTAAGTTTTCTAATTTTAAGTAATTTAGTTTTTGGATTGTTTAAATTGTAATTTATTGTTAATTTTTTTTTACCAAAAACACAATTGAGAAGCACGTTATAGCTTATAAAATTATATTTAAAAGAAAATAAACTGATCAAAAGGATTCAAATAGAAGAAAAGATGTATTCTTCGTAACTTTTAGGGTTTTTCGAGCTACAAAATATCGAAAATTTTTAATTGATTGTTCTTTTTTATACTTAAAATTTCCAAGTTAAACTTTCAAACATACTTTTAGATTCCACCACTTACTACTCAAGTGTGTTTTTGGTAAAAAATTTAACAGCATGTTGTAATTTAGACAAATCAAGGATCAAATTACCACAAATTAGAAAATTTTAAAAACCTAATTGATACAATTAAAATTTTAAGGACCAAATTACCATAAATTGGATAGTTCAGTTACTATTTGTGCCATTAATCCTAATAACAGAGGAGAGTTATTGTTTTATTTATTTTTATTTTTTAAATATTTCCCCTTGAATTATGTTGACTTACTCTATATGCTCCTCTAAGTTGATATAAATTTCAACTCTGTCACCTAAATCATTAAAATTGTTATTATGATAGACAAACAGACGAAAAATTATAATTCAGTAACCTCATATACACGTTTGTTGATCTAAGTTTCAAGTTACCGCTTCAATTATAAAATTGTTATTCTGATAATAAATAGACGAAAAATTGCATGTTATTTTTCTAATTTTAGTTCCAAATACTACTATGAGTTTTCAAAAAACACTGTAATGAATTATAACAACTGTCAGTTTTTTTTTTTTTTTTTCCCCGCTTGACCGAAGGATGATTTTAGTGGCTTTGGAAGGTACAAAATTTGAAATTGTTTTATATTTTTGGGGATTATTTAGATATCCTACATAGTTTTGGCATAAAATAAAATAAATCATTTTTCAAGTATAATAATGTTGAGTGGAGTGGATGATGAAGGAAAAGAGCCTGTGTTTACGGACAATTAGCACATGGACTCGTGGAGTTCGGTGACTCGTTTTCAGTATTCTAACGTATAGTTGATGCAAAATACAAACTTTTCATAATATGTCGTTTTTCAAGATTGTATTTTGCAAAATCTTATTTAAAAAAAAAATATATTATTAGGTAAGAATTGTTGACACGTGTAGAGGAAATATGATATTATTCTTTCTCAAATGATGCTGCTTGGTAGACGCTAGAAGGTTTGGCTATAAATCTATTCAAAAAGTGACAATTTGCGAGACCGATTACATTTTTTTTAATTGCATTTTTCCTAATAAATTACTAATTGAATAAGGACTAATACTATTCATACCAAAAAAAATTATATTATCTTATATATGCAATTTACAATTACCAAGTGATGTGAAAAATAAATTACTATGTATTTGACTAATTAATTTGGTATAGTTTAGACCCTTCTTCTTTTTTTTTTGGGAAAGAGTATAGTTTAGACTTTAGCTAGAGCATAGAATATTATATTAGTCTTGATTGATAATTTGGCCGAAAATAACGGCATTGAGCATAATTGAGATAATTGACTTAATTCCACACTTCCTGCTGCATGACTTAATTCCACACTTACCAATCTTTGCTACTATCTTTCAAGTTTTAATTCCAAAAGCGTAATTTTCACTCATTGAATACGGACAGAGATACTGGATTAGTGGGAACAGTTTCAAAATCAATCTAAAAGTCCAAAAGAGAAAAAATACATATCGAAACTGACGTCTCCATATTAGTCCACTATGAATTTGGGTAAGCCTGTGGATATTTTATTTATTAATTTTTCTCTTTTTGATGATGTGGTTAAAGATTTTTTTTTTTTTTTTGAAAGAAAAAACTGCATTAAACTAAGTAAGAAGGTAGTTTAAAATAAACGACGAGATGTACAAAGGAATAAAATCAACCCAGCACAAGTCGTTGGGGAGTGAAAAGTCAATCCTGCTAAAAAATGGACCACTTTATTAGGATAAAATGACAAGTATCATAGTAAGTAGAATTAAGTAAATCTTTTACATTAGAGAAAATATGAGCATTCGAAGCAAATGGCTAAAGATTTTTACTTCACTTCATGCTACTCTTTGCTTAGAGACAGCTTTTAAAGTTGAACTTAAAAGATACATTAGGAAACCATAGATATGGACAATGAATTATGAATTGCCATTTTTACAATGTTATCAAATTTTTTAGTTATTTTCTAGTCATGCAAGGAATAAAATTTAAAAATGTAGAGTTGGCTTTTATAATGTATTGATAAGATTAGTGAATAAATTAGAGAGTGCAGACCTCTTCAACATTATCCTTAGGGTGACAACTCTTGGTATGCTGTCATTCCCACTAGATCAACAAAAGATCCATTAGTGATGTGTGTAACCATCCATAAACAAATAATAATAAAAGTAATAAAATAAATAAATAAAACCCTTTGACTAGAGGGTTCAAGTTTAGTCCTCTTTGATTATTATGCTCCATAGACAATTCACCTAAAGAAAGAAGAAGGATTTCTGTACCTTGCGGATATACAATGTCATTCAGATTATTGGGTATACCACTTTTATCTTCAAAATTTCTTTTTTTCACTTTTTTTATTTTTTATTTTATTTTTACCTTTGGCTTGCTCTGAACCAATCTTCTTTTGATGTGTCCTAGATCTTGATGGGATTTAGCTTTTCCAGATCACCATTACTAGGTTGCCATGACTCATGAATAGCAAGTAAAATCAACATATAATAAGATTCCCTTTATAATTCCAAATAATTTGACCTAAAATAGTCTCATAGTTCTTGATGTTTTGAGATTTTTTCTTTTCCTCAGCCAATATGGTTTTTTTAATTTTTAAGAGCGATAATGAGCTGGCTTTCTATATTCCCACAAGTCGAGATAACACGTATGAAGTCATGGGTTGACCGTTGACTTTGTGAGCTTGTACTTATGTGTGTATATGTACTGTATATGTTGGGATATTTTTACCTCGAAATAATAAATACATGAACACATGTTAATGGTATTGCTTTATTATGCAGCACAAAGATATAAATCAAAGTCACAACTAATGAAAAAGCCTTAATAATAGTGTTTAGCTTGTACTACAAGAGCAATGCTATATATCATTAGTAGTGATTGTTCAAATATTTTAACCACGTATATTTTCGTATGTCAACTAAAACCTACAAATAAATTACGTACTAATTTAAAGACATACACAATTTTATTTTGTGATTCTGATTTGTCGAAAAACTAATAACGAAGATAATCACTATTGGTACGTAACATTCAAATATTTTTTCTCACGAAGAACTAATAAGGAGAAAGATAGTTGCTTTTGAAACTTTCACAAGAAAGAAAAGACAGGAAAACCAACGAAGAAAAGAAAGAAAAAAGAGATTGCGTGTGGGGCAGACATTGTTAACATTTCTCTTTGAGAAGTAATGGAACTCTCTTTGGTTGGCACATGAAAACCTACCCTATATATTTGTCCCCCCCAAAAAAAAAAAAAGAAACCTAACCTAACTATTTATTATAGATTAGGTAGTGTCTTGTCATATAATTAGCTCAATATATATATATATATAGATATATATACACACACTAAATGTTCGGCTATATGTACCCGTCGCACGATGAAATAAAGCACAAAAATGCTAGCTATAGCTAACATGGAGTGGGGAGGGCCCAAAGAAGTAGACACTACTAGACATTTAATATGTTACCACAAAGAATAAATAATTGCGACCACGAAAAGATGTATGATATATTTGTAGAACATGTTATCCTAGCACAATAATATATGCCCAAGCTGATCAGCCTCGAATCCAATTATCGATTCACACTTCCCATTTTTCTCCTCCATCTATATCACTGTTAAAAGGAGGTCATGTTCTTCACAATTAACGGTGTTAATTATGAATAATTATTAATGCTATATGTGTAAGTATAGTATAATATTATATATGAACACAAATATAGAAATATATTTTTCTGCTTAAAATTAGCTAATAAAGTATTGTACTTTTGCGACCAATTTTTCTCCTTAAAAAAATAATAAATTACAAGCATTTGGTGAAAAACATAGAGATGTAAGTCTGGGTGGGGAGCAAAGACCGTCTTATTATACTATTATAGTGTTGCGTCTAACTGTTTTGGCCTAATATTGTAAAATGTTTGTCCCAACCTCATATATTAGTGAGAAGTACACTGACCTTCTTTTTTTTCTCTCTTGATAAAGTGTTAATATATATCATTTTTACTTTTTATATACTCCTATGTTTGTTTATTTTTTGTTTTGTTTTATTTTTCAATTGAATTCTTAGAGAAGAAGACGATAGAAAACGAAGGCATTACTGTGCAAGACAATACAATGTATGAATGACGGAACGGATAAAATCAAAATCAAGAACATGAGCCAGTCAAAAGAGGAAAAAAAAATGAAATCAAGAAATGCATAAAATGGGGCTTTCATATGTAAAATCCCAACTATTATATAGCTGACCCCTCATGACTCACATCTCGTAACTCGCATAAGCTATAATATGATGAGTGAAACTAGGATGATGAGCCTATCTTGATATACTTATGTTTTATCAACAAAAACAAATTATTTTTAACATTTTTTTAATAAAAAAGTTAATGATATTTATTCATGGTAATTAAAAAAAAGAAAAAGAAAATAGTAGTGCCGTCAGCCCTGTACGAGATCCACCGTGAGTATGTCGGAAATAGGATAGATGACCATGAGGCTCACATTTGCATCTCTATGAAACTTTTAGGTATTGAAAATCATACATGTACCCAAAAGCTAGTTCTAATTCTAATCAAAGTACTTTTTCGCACGAATAGGTTTGTTAGAAGGGGAAAAAAAAACCAGAAGAAACAGAAACAGAATGTATGTTTTGATCACTATTATGCGTAATTTTTGAGAAGCATGTCACGTTTCTTTTAGGGGTTAAGTTCCCATTTCCACATTTCTTTCTCAACTACTCGAGTTGTTGTGTATATACATTAATTATTAGCTTACGTGTTTAATAAAATTGTTTGTTTCATTTCACATGTAAATTAAGATGATGAAAATTTTCTTTCAATACATAATTACTTGTTTAAGACGACACTACCAAGTCCCAACATAAATGTGAATTTTCCATATCTATACATAACTGTAAAGCATTGATGATTGGTCTTTAATTAGTTGGCCTATGAACTTTTAATTTGTAATAAGTACATAGGCCTATCAACTTTTAATTTGTAATATGTGCATACATACATCTGTGAGTATTATATCAACGTGCATGCCATTAATCCGGATAAATATAGGCGCTAATGATACCCAAAACTATATGCTCAATTTAAGCCATAGTTTTACCAAATCAATGAACCAAATGTTTGACAAAATTGGGTTGGAAGGTATAACAATAGTGTATATACAAGGGCTAGTAGAGTCAGAATTATCCACGTCAACAGGTTTTTATACAGTTGGCAATGCTCCAGCCAGACAAAAATATTGCCAATGTATTTAATTTATTTGTTTTTATGCAGGTTTTTATAGAGTCTGTTCATGACTCAACTCACTTCAGAGAATAAATAAATAAATAAATACAAGAGAAATACGTTTTTGATCTGATCGCCTTTAAAATTAAAAACACAAAACTGTAATTAGTTTGTTGATAGAAAAAAAAGCGGTATTTAATTTGGTGTCAGTCCATGTCTCATTTTTTTTTTTTTTTTCTCTCGTTAGTGGCTTCTTTTTGTATCAATTGTCTTTGTCGATTTTAATGTCATTCCACTTGTCAAAATAAAATGGGCTTTTCAGTCAAATGGCCAACTTTAGGCTCATAGTTTGCAAAATGACCGTTTTTCAAATATTGTTAAAACATAGCCGAATCTTGAAAATTATTTTAGAATTGACCAATTTTCATATTTAATATATTAAAATATATTGATTTATTTTTTGAAAGATTGATTTACTTTATAAAAAATTGATTTAATTTATAAAAAATATATCAACTAGAAAACAGTTATTCATCAAAATAAAATTATAAAATAGTCATTTATTAAATATGTGAAAAAATGGCCATTTTCTAAATTGATCAAAAAGAAAGGCATTCTTATAAATACTAAAATAAAATCCTTAAGATTTTGGGCTTCTTAGAAAAAGTTCAGTCCCAAAGTCAAAATTGAAAAATCCTTGATGGGTTGATTTTTTTTTTTTAAATCTTGGATTAATATTTAGAAAGTTATCATTCTTTTAGAAGTTTGTTTTGAGACAAAGTTTATTAAAAAATTAGTATTTTTCAAAAGTACTTGATGTAACCAAGTAACTTGACTAGTTTCCTCAGGAAGCTCATTAATTGGTAAACGATGATATTTTTCTAAATATTTTCAATATTTATATTTTTCCAAATAGATCCAGAATTATTAAAAAGTCTTAAAATCCGAGATTTTTTATTTATTTTTAAAATTTTACTATATAAAATCAGATTTTCTCTAAGGTTTTCTCATCTTTGTTAGGCGTGGGAAGTAATTATAAGAAAAATTGTTTGAAATATGCTCACATATAATTTAGAAACAGATGTTGGGCCAGACACCTAGGCCCTGTTTGATTGATAGGTGGCAAAGTTCAAAGAGTTGTAATATATAATTTGTAGACAGGAAATCAAAATGAGAGAGGGAAAAAACATTAGGGGAGTTGAAAAATATTTAGTACGAAAATTGGGAAAGAAAGTACAATTCCTCTATAGTTGTTTGGTAAATAGGAAATAAAGAAAATATTTAGACATTCCCTTGGTTAGTATTAGAGGTCAAAAGAAAAAAAAAAAAAAGAAAAGATCGAAAGTAATATTATTTTACAATTACTTTTTTTTTATCCTTATATTATTAGTATTTGTGTTTTTCATTTTCGTAATTTAATAAGGCTAATTTAGTAAATTACAAATCTTATGACTTTGCCCTTCTTTTCCTATGCAATTTGATGGGAGACAGCTTTCCATGGGCTCTACTATTTTTTCCTCCCTTTTTCTTTTCCTTTCCCTTATTTTTTAGGTCTTATAGAAAAATAATCAAATTTTTAGTCCATTTTAAATAAATGTCCATTTTTCAAATGAACAAAATGACCGAGCATATATACCACATGTAAAATGTTACGTACCCAGTATAAAAATTTATATACTCAGTACATAAATTAAAACTAGTATATAAGTATATATACCAAATATAAAAATATATGAACTTGGTCATTTAGCTATAAAAAGAAAAAAAATGGACATTTACTAAAATCTAGTGAAGAAAAATGGATATCTACCATAATTTCTTCTCTCTCTATCAAATAAACCCATTTAAAAATTGAAACTATACTTATCAGTTACCTAATTGCTGGATGATATATATATATATATATTTATAGACTATTGTTGAAAGATTATATAAGCTTCAATATACTCAATTACTACGTATACAATCTCTAAACTGTATACTTTTACACTTCACATGATCATTTATTAACGGTTTTGTTTATTACTTTGCTTTTCTTTTGAGGACATTTAATAATTAATCTTTTAAATGAAAATAGGGTTAGTTGCAAAAAAAATACTTGAACTATGGTATTTCAGCAACTTTAATCGTATTTTTGTGCAAAATTATATCCTCACATACAAAATTTATGCAAAACTTCATATATAAATTGAGTGATTTGTTCGGATTATTTTAAGTCATTTTTAATAGATTTTACCAAAATACTCTTTTAAATTCTAAACATTTCATTTAAAAAATAATTTAAATTTGTAACTAATTATAATAACAAATATTTAAAAAAGAATGCAAGAACCTACATTTCTTATTATTTGTTAATTTAATTACTAATATTTATTAAGCTTTAAATTTAAATTACACTTTGAATATATATTTTGGTAAATTCAACGGTCAGTTTGATTTAGAAATGATATGAATTTGTTAAAAATTTAATATATGAACTGCCAAAGGAAAAAGTATGAACTGAAAGTGTAAAAAAAAATAGTCATCCAAGGACTTTTCTTTCCTTTTTTTTTGTTTTTTGTTTTTTGCTTGCTTTTTCTTTTTTAATAATCGTTCTCCAAGTGTGAAGACATATATATGTCACTCTAAATTTATATTTATGATTTTTTTGTTATACTCGATTTAGATTTGTGTGAAATATATGTTTTTTTTTTTTTAAATATGGTTCTAAGATTTTTGTGGTCTAAATCTGGAGAATAATATTAATTTTAGATCAATATTTTCCGTAAAATTAACCTTTGATAGACTCCAATATATATGGACCATAGAATATGAAGAATAAATGTTATTTATGACAGTTAATAAATGAAAATCAGAAATTTTTGGCTTCATATTGCAACATGAATGATCTACTACTTTATCAACAGGAGGCTATATTTGCACCCTCAGCTAGCATAAAAGTATCCCATCATTGTCAAATTATTTCTTTTAGTACAACTTTACCCATTTAAAAATTATGAAAGAAAATTTAGAATTAAAGCACCCCATTCCATGATTAAAAATAAAGAACTAAAACATTAAAAGACTAAAGATTTTGTAAAACTAATGAAGAATTGAATTAATGAGCAAATTTTTTCAGTTAATTGAGAGAATGCGATGATATGTTATTTTTTAAATCTTTTATTGCTAAGAGAAATCTTCCATTAGAACTAGAAAAATAAAGTAAACGAAGACGATATATATTAAAAAGCAGAAATTACTATAAAACAAAACTCATAGCATAAATATAAAGGAATGTAAAAAGTTACGAAGTAAATTGAGAAAAAAAACTAGGCCAAATGTCTGATAGTTGTTTTGATCTCCCAACCGAGAAACCTTCCTCTAAGCGGCAAAAGTATATACATATATGTGTGTATATATAGATAGGTTGCCAATCTAATAAGTATTTTTTTTTTACCTATGTGTAGGTATTTTTTTTAGCTGTTAGATCATCATCTAATAATAATCTAATGGTTATAATTGAGTGCATGAAAACACGTACATAATTAATGCTATTTCTCTTTCTTATTTTTTACCTTAAAAAAATATGTATGATACATTTTTATTGGCCAAATCGATACTTATATATAGATAAAAAAAAAAAAAGAATACTTACTGGATTGGTGCCAATAGGTATATATATACAAGTTTACAAAATGAGAAAGGAACAAAATGATGAATTATGAACACACGGGTTCATGAAGTTAAATTTATTGAAGAATGATTCACTGTTTGATAATAATTCACCATTTGGAATATTCTAGCTTCTATTAGGAAATTTGCGTTACGGGAAGCATATTATGTGCAACCCAAAGAAAAAAAAAAAAACTCTTCAAAGCAAATAAAAATAAAATAAAATAAAATAAAGAGAGCAATAAACATGTGATGGGATAATTATTCTAGTTGAAAATTTGTCAAAAAAAGAGAAAAAGAACCAGTTAAAGAGATTAGAGAAGAGAGGAACCATAAAAAAGAAGAAGGAGGAGAAGGATAAAAAAATAAAAAAATTTGGTTTGAAGATCATGTTGATGGAGGGGTGTATTTAATATTTTAGTCTTGTAATTTTTTAGATGTATTATTTTGTCCAATATTATTAATTATTAAATGGGATACTTTTATATAATTTAGGGTGCAAATACAATAACCTAGGCAAAATTATACCCGATTAATTTTTTTTTTGAAGAAAAAAGAAAATTTATGCTATTTTCTGTCTTTGAAGTATTAGTTCTTCAAATATTTGGCGCCTTCATCCACGACATGAATATGCACTCTTTTTGAGCTTTGGCGGGTGCCCGGAGAATGATAACAACACCGCCCTCTTAGTCAAAATTGGTGGATGTGGTGGTTGGACCCAAAAAAAAAGGAAAAAAAAAAAAAATAGGAGTGACCAATGACCATGCAGTACATACTTGCTGTTCCTGACTGACATTATCGTACCCTGATAAAGGTCTAGTTACGTACCCACCAGAAAATTGTACCTTATATGATTCATTCTGTGTCCTTAAACCGATCACGGGAGCTTTGTGAATTACGATTTTAGACATTGGTATATGAGCTTTCCCAAATGGGTATTCTCTTACTCTGATTGGTCTGTTGACACAACTTTATAAAACATAAGTTAGAAATGGAATCTGATCTAGGTACTTTTATTCCGCATACAAACTCTCGAAAGTTGAAACGATATTTTATAGTTTTCAGTCTCTCTTTCAGATAAGCTTTGAGTTTCAACGATGGTATCTGCCAACATGCAACAAGGGTGCTCGAGTACTGTTTTTGATTTTTACAAAAGCTTTGACAAAACTGGTCCCAAGAAGAAACTCGTAGGAGTGCTCTCTCACTCTCTCTCTCTCTCTCTCTCTTATATGTTTCAAAATTTTATTCTCTCTCTCTCATGCTTTAAAATTTTATTTTGTGCAAGAATGTGAGCGTAACAGATGTTTTCCATTCTGAAATAAACTCTTTTGGTCTAACCTTTGTGCATAGTATTTTTTTTTTCGGTTATTTTTCTTTTGAGTCTCTCTAACTTGTGTATCTGAAGAATACCAGGATGGATTAATATATCTTATTAAAATTAGTTATTAAAGGGATAATTGTAAAAAAATACGCTCATGTTTAGATGTTCTGCAATTTAAACCCTGAAGTTTGAATTCCGCAAAATAATACACTGAGATTACGAATTTCTGAAAATTAATACCATGCGTTGATTTTTAACTAATAAAATACAATAATATTCTCAAAATTAAGATGAATAATATGGAGTACTCTAGTTTTAATGGAGGATATTATTATTTTTTTGTTTCTAAAATTGGTCAAAAAATCTGTCCAGGGTATTAAGTTTCTGAAATTCTTAATCTCAGAATATTTTTTTGCAGAATCCAAACTTCATGGTTTAAATTGTAGAACACCCAAACTTCAAAGTATTTTTTTGCAGTTATCCCGTTATTAAAATTTTTGGAAGGGAGAAACTCTGTTATTATGATTAGTGTTTCTTTGATTAGGATTAGATACAGTACTGAGCATTCAATAGCCATTTAAATCTCACCTAGATTTTAGGCAATCGATGAAATCCATTTTTTCAAGTCAAAGTGAAATATATTACATGTTTACCGATAATGATAAGTAATGTCTTCCTTTCTTTCTCCATTAAGTGACCTTGAAAATTGCCTTTATTATTATTATAAAGTCATGTAATATGAGTTTTTCTGCATTACACTACAAAAAGTAAGTCTTTTATCGACGCCTCGTGAACAACTCATTGGTAAAAATACCTTTTATCGACGCTTCAATAATAAGCGCGTTGGTATAAGAGGAGTTAAAAAGATTAGATTTGATGAGGATTTCTTGACGCACTTAGTGTCGGCATAGAGTTAGCAAATAAAATACGTATATAATTTTGATCCTATGCTGAGGAGTCTCTAACTTTCCGTCAGGAAAGGGTAGAAACCCAGTGGATTAATTTCGCGAAAAAATTAAGCAGTAAATCTTATGGCACCTATATTTTGAGAATTATTTTTAAAAAAATTTGCCGATGTAATAACGCATCGGCATAGGATTATGTTTGAATTTATTTTATTTAATATTTGTGCTTTAACGAAATGACATCATTTTGGCCGTTTTAGAAAATTCTTGCATCTAATGCTGACACATTTTAAACGTATTTGGATAGAGTTGATGGATAAGAACCCTACCTTTTTCTATCTTTTCAATTTCTCATTTTATTTTACCTATTCACCACTATTTCTCTCTCTTCTTTTCTCCTCCTCAACTCCGGCGGCTCTTTCTTCCTCCCTCTCTGATTCAAATCTAGACCTTTTCCGACGCATTATATTCATTCCGTTGGGAAAAGTTTGACCAAATTTTGAATTTTGGTCCGTATTTTCCTGATGGCATATTGTTTGCGATGCCTAGAGTATGTCGACATAGAACACCTTTGCCGACGTAGTGGACTATTGCATCGGCAATTTGAGGCTTGTTACTGATGGATTTTTTGGGTTGGTAAAAGTCTTCTGACTTTCGCCGATACTTTTTCTTGACTTTTCCCGACGCATACGAGTGCCGGCAAAGGTGACGATTCTTGTAATGATAGATCTCCTTTTAGTTTTTACATTTTAGCTTTTGCCCTCTGAATATAAGCCTTCTTTTTCTCTAATTTCCCCAACTAAGTTGTGAGAAATGTTAAATTTTCATGTCAAGAGAAAGATTTGACCATATTACGGCTTAGCTAGTGAATCATTATATATGTCTTGTCTAAATATCAACTTAACAATAGGTCGCAGAATTAGAATATAGAACTTGGTTTAAAGTAATATGTCACACCTTTTAGTCAGTAGCAAATTCTTAGTTTGTTATAGGCTGTACATTCATGTTTGTGAAGCAAAAATTGATGCATATGCTATAGTTCTTTGTTCTTTCTTAGCCATTGCCCAATCTTGCTCTGTTCACTTTTGAGAAAATTTTCCCAAAATAAACTAGTTTCACATGCACAATTTGAAAAGCCATGGAAAATGATGATATCCACACAAAAGATGGGACAATCAATTACCTGGGAAATCAAAAGGAGAAAGTATAAACTTATTGAGTTTGTTTGTTTTGTATATTTTTGTTGAAAAAAGTAGCTCTGTTTTACTATGTTTTTTATTTATTTGTTTGTTTGTTTATTTTCTGTTTTTTTTTTTTGTTAGAAAGAAATGAAAATTATCATTACTCAACCAAAAGATAGAAAGAAGAATTACAGCTTGAGACCTTTCCAATCATACATTAAAAGGATTAATGGCATTGGCTAGTCTAGCAATACCATTAGCTACAAAGTCTTAAGGCAAGATACAAGGGAAATACAACATAATAAAACCTTTTTCAAATCTAAGAACTTCTTTTGGGATGTGTGGCTCTGGCAAACCTATCCAATGAGATTGTTAGTTAAGTTGGTTAAGTCAGTGTATACTATTTGGATTTCTAATTATAAGTTGGAAAACTGAGATTGTAGCTCGAGAGAATCTTTCTTATATTTGAAAAGAGAATATGAGATTGTCAATTAGTACATTAGGGTTGTACTTAGATTGATTCATGATGATTAGAGGATTGTTTACTTCTTTTTCTCTTGGTTGTAAGACCAACTTTGTTGAAACACGTACATTTCCAGTATTCTCAGGGACGAAGCTAGACCTATAACCTAGGAGGGATATGCATAACTTATTGGAAAAAAAAAATTTCAAACAAGATAATAGCATAAAAAAATATTTAGATAATATAATTAATTTTGACACATTATAATTATTTCTAATCTGTGTTTTTATATTGTGTAAAGACCTCATCATTAATACTAATAGGTTACTAAATTAATATTTATCAGTGGTATTATCTATTTATCATTTACTGTAAAAATTAATTAGGAATTTGCCAAGTTATATACAAGTTCTCAATTCACTACTAAAAAAGGTACCAAGGGTGCCGTCTAAAACATGCGGCTACCACGACACCTTTTCGCATCACCTAATAGGTGCCGTGAATAACATTTCTTGGCACCTAAAGGGCGCTGAGATAAGGGTCTTGTATAAGGGCCCGAATCGAACCCGAGAGGGNAAACTCCAAAATTATTCTTGGTGTATACAATCATTTTCAATATAAAACTAGAAAGTTTGTATGTCGACATGTCACCAAACGCCTTGTATCAATACATCTAGGGAATTGATATTTTGAGTAGCTATTATATTAAACTGGTTTCATTAATTTTTTGACTAGCTAGGTTGTGATTTATTATTTATGATTAATAGAATATGTCACTGATCTATAAATGTTTTTTCTCTGTTTTCTCTTCTTCTTTTTTTCAATGTGGTGATTTTGTTATAGTAATGTGCACACACTTGGTAGCTAATGCTGTGTGTGCACATATATGCACACACTTGGTAACAAGTGCCGTGTGTGCACTATGCACATACTTGGTACCAAGTGCCGAGTGTGCACACCATGTGTGCATACCTCTTGGTACTTGGTGCCATGTGTGCATATAATTAAAAAAAATATTTGGAAAAAAAGTGTTCATTATGTTAGTACACTAAAATGTGTAATAAAATGTTGAACATAAAAAAAAAAGGGAAACTTGCGCCGTCATTTGGGGGATCCTTAGTGGTTAGGATCCTCCAAAAGTGGTGCAAGTTCCCCTTTTTTTTTGGCACTTAAAATAATTTTTGGTAAAACAACAAAATAACGTTAATAAATAATTAAAAACTCAAAATACCCCTAGGAGACATAAAATACCCAAAGTACCTTGAATACCACTACTAGTGATAGAATACCCAAAATACCTTTTGGAGCCCTTGAATACCTAAAATACCCCTAGTGGAGATAAAAAATACTCCTAGTAGATCGTAAATATGCAAAATACTCCTAATAGACAGAAAATACCCATAATACCCCTACAAGATATAAAAATATTCAAAATACTCTTAATACACCCAAAATGCCCCTAATAAAGAAAAATTACCCCTACAAACTAAAAATACCCAAGATATCCCTAAAAATTTATGAATACTCCTAAATACCCTTACGAGACCCAAATACCCCTAGTAGAGATAAAATATCCAAAATACTCTTAGGAGGCCCAAAATACCCTTAGTAGAGATAAAATATCCAAAATACCCCTAGTAGACTGTAAATACGCAAAATATCCCTAATAGACAAAATTTACCCAAAATATTCCTACACGATAAAAATATCGAAAATACCCTTAATTGACCCAAAATAATTATAGTAGAGATAAACCACCAAAAATACCTTTAGGAGATCAAAAATATGCAAAATACCCCTAATACACAGAAAATACCGAAAATACCCTTAGTAAAGATAAAATACCTGAAATACTCCTAGTAGACAATAAATACATAAAATATCCCTAATAGACAAAAAATACCCTAGGTAGGAATTTCCTATTAGATTAAACTATTGGTTATCGTCTACACATGCATGCATTATTTTATTCACGAAAAAAATATCTTTAGACCCGTTCAGGAGTCGGTGAGAGATTATGCATCTCAATATTGATTCCTGAATTGTCCTGTTTGGATAGTTTGAGATTACACGTTATGTGTTGTCGTTCACTTATAAATATTGTTCTTTAGTAGAGTTCCAGTGGTGTCTCCCTGTGTTCTCCGGGTGTCTACATATATGTAGCACACTTAGAGGAACTGGAGGGAGATTCTGCCAGAATTTCGACGTAAACGGAACAATGTTTGAGTGAATGATAGACCACATAATAAAGTAACCTTGAATGGGATAAGGCCTTACCCTTTAGAAGCGGAGTAATAAGGTGAATTTAGGACACATACACATAGAAGCACTTGCATATATGGCATTGTATGCGCTTTTTACTGATAATTTATCTGTTGCCATAGAAGATGGACATCGACAAAAGTTGGATGAGCATAAGAAATCGATTGTCAGCTCAGTTTAGAAGAGGTGCTAAGGCTTTTTCTGAGAGGGCAAAAGCATTTGTCAACGACCAAGGTAAAGTGAGATGTCCGTGCATAAGATGTTTGAATGGGAAATTCCAAGACTCAGATATAGTGGAACAACATATAATTGAGAAGGGCATCCAACAATCCTACACTATATGGTTATATCACGGAGAATCATTTCCAGCAGTAACTGTGGAAAGTGAAAAATGAAGGCGATGAGATGCATGATCTCATGGCCGATACTGCTGGAGTAGGTGGACCAAGTCATGAAGTTGATCCAGACTTAGATGACTTTCCGATGGTTGGCGATCAACACTCAGATAAGTTTAGCAAGTTATTTGAGGAGATGGAGAAAGAATTGTATCCTGAGTGTACAAAGTTCTCATCACTTAATTTTTTGGTTAAGTTAATGCATTTGAAGGTCCTGAACAAGTAGAGCAATAAATCATTTGATATGTTGCTCAAATTGTTACATGAAGCATTTCCGGATGGGACTAATTTACCTAGATCGCACTATAAGGCTAAGGCAAAGTTGCGTGATGTCGGCCTTGGGTACGAATCAATTCATGTTTGCAAGTACAATTGTGCTTTGTTTTGTAAGGAGGACTCAGAGTCAGATAGTTGTCCAGTATGTGGTGAAAGCCATTGGGAAATAGGGAAAAAAATGCCAAAGAAAGTGATGAGGTATTTTCCCCTTATACCTCGATTGAAGAGATTGTACAGTTCCCGGCATACTGCGAAGGACATGAGATGGCACGATTCAGGGAGGCAAAAAGAAGATGGTGTTCTGAGATACCCTGCAGATGCTCTTGCCTAGAAGGAGTTTGATCGAAAATATCCTTCATTTGTTGCTGATCCACGAAATGTACGATTAGGGTTGGCGACAGATGGATTTAACCCGTTTGGGAATATGAGTACCGTTTATAGTATGTGGCTGGTGATACTTATTCCGTATAACTTGCCACCTTGGAAATGCATGAAAGCAGACTCAATGATGTTGTCTCTCCTCATCCCTGGTCCTACTGCCCCTAGAAAGGACATGGACATCTTCTTAAGGCCTCTGGTTGATAAGTTGAAGGAACTATGGGTGAACGGTGTTGAAACGAGGGATGCAGTAGTAACACATTCCGTATGCGGGCTGCGGTGATGTGGTCCATCAATGATTATCCAGCATACGCCCTAATGTTAAGTTGGAGCACAAAAGGGTATAAAGCCTGCCCAACTTGTAACGAAGAAACTCCATCCATGGGGATACGAAGCAAGGTAGCGTATATTGGGCACAGACGCTTTCTTCCAATGGATGATAAAATGAGGCGGAGTAGACAATATGATGGTCAGTATGAATTGAGGCCGCTGCCTAGAAAGTACTCCGGAAATGATATACTGAGTCAGTTACAGCACTTACAGATTAGGTTGCCTGTGAAGCATAAAGATTATGGCAGAGTAAAGAGGAAACGTACTACATTTGAGCTTAATTAGACAAAAAAGAGCATCTTTTTCGAGCTTGACTATTGGCGACACTTGTTACTGAGGCATAATTTAGATGTCATGCATATCGAGAAGAATGTGTGTGACAGTGCCTTGGGAACTCTGTTGAGCATCGATGGGAAATCGAAGGACACAGATAAGGCTAGACTTGATCTTGTAGATATGAACATTCACAAGGAGTTGCATTTATACAAAGTAGGAAACAAGTGGAAAAAGCCACATGCTTCTTATACTTTAAGTGTTGGAGAGCGAAAGAAGTTTTGTCAGTTCATCAAGTCAGTCTGATTTCCTGATGGTTTTACTTCTAACTTAGCGAAAAATGTGAGTGAAACAGAAGACAAGATATCTGGTCTAAAATCATATGATTGTCATATCTTGTTTCAACGTCTACTGCCTGCTGGGATTAGACTGTATTTGAAAAATGAAATCCGAGAGACTATCACTGAGTTGTGCTTTTTTTTTCAAAAGCTTTGTGCACGTACATTGAATATGGCTAATTTAGAGAAGTTGCGAGAGGATGTTGTAACTATACTGGCCAAGTTGGAAAGAATATTCCCACTCGCCTTCTTTGATATAATGGTTCACCTGATTCTCCATTTATCAGAAGAGGCAATACTCGGTGGGCTTGTTCATTTTAGATGGATGTACTCAATTGAGCGAGCTATGGGTGTTTACAAGCAGTATGTTAGAAATCGGGCACGTCCAGAAGGGTCTATTGCTGAAGCGTATGTCATTAATGAGGCCCTTACATTTTGCTCTATGTATTTACGGGGCGTCGGGACTCGATTCAATCAACCCGATCGTAATGAAATTGTTTTTGTTACTCGGCCAAACTGCGTATTGTCAGTCTTTAAGTCTGCTGGTCACCCACTGGGCAAAAAAGACATTGTTATTCTTAATTCATCTGATCGCCTTAAAGCTGAGTGGTACATTATGAACAACTGTCCAGAAATACAAAAATATCTTGAGTAAGTACTTTACACTATTATGTGTTTTTCGTTCAATTTTATTAGAACTTCCCTAATATATGACACTATATACAAATAGTGAGCATATGAGAGAGTTAGAGGCTAAAGGTGGTATAAACCTGGAACGACAACAAGAAGTTGAGTTTCTTGCATGGTTTAAATCCCGAGTAAGCTTCTATTATATAATTTCATAAATTTCACTAATCCTGTTCTTAAATTATGTGTTATCTAATGATTTTTTTCTTTTAGATAAATCATTTACGAACATCAAGTTCAGATGAGTTCAACGATGAATTGTATGCGTTGACTAGTAGATCTAACTTCTCAACTTTCTCCTATCCTGGTTATGTGGTGAATGGAGTAAAGTTTTTAGTTGATAAGCGTGACAGTAGACGTAATACTCAAAATTGCGGTGTTCGCGTTCCTAGATTTGATGGAAACTACTTCTATGGTGTGCTGGAGCAAGTTCTAGAGTTGTCGTATATTAGGGGCTTCAATGTAGTATTGTTTAGATGCAGGTGGTTCGACACTGATCTGAGAAAAAAATGGATACAGCAAGATGAACAATTCACAAGTATATACACAGTGCTTACTGGTACAAGAATGACCCATTTATACTTGCATCACAAGCAGAGCTAATTTATTACACCAATGATGATAAGAATGGGCCATTGTGGAAACTTATTAACAAGTATATACCTCAAAATATATGGGACTTTCCAGATGCGGTAGATGTTTCTGACATTGCATCAACAAGCACCGACGTTCCTATTTTGCAAGAAGCGAATTTTTCATTATTCCAATTGTGGGTAGAGCTTTCGGAAATGGAAAATGTTCGATTTCATCGGGAAGATGTTGAACCAGATGAAGTCGACAACATTGTTGACCTTATTCGTCAAGCTCGTGTTGTAACCCTTAATGACTTCTTAGTTGATGATGATGAGTTTGAAGACGACACTCTAGAGGAATACAATGATGAAGAAGTTGAACTTGATGACGATAGTGATACTAGTTCTGAAGAAGAGAATGAAGTGTCTGATGATGTAATATAATTTTATATTATAATGTGTGTAGAATTGTGAAAATTATGTGTTTACTATTTTTTATGTTGCTATATAATGTCTCTAAACTATGACAATATTTTTTGCAGGATGTCTAGCCATGGGAGTGCCCCCCCAGCGAGTGGTGCTGCCTCCGATTCTGGCGATGATAGACGTGACCCTAAAGGGAAGAGGGTAAGGGAAGAGACGAGAGGTTGTTCAGTCGAGAAAGAACTTAGGAGACTTAAGACCGACCGATTGAAGGTCGAGTATTATGAAAGACAGGGAAGCCTATCTTCGACCATGGCAAGATGTTCTTGAATATTCTTGTCAAGACAAATTAGAGATACCATCCCGGCCTCTACCCCAATATGGAAGGATGTGAAGAAAGAGGACCTTGAGCTCATCTTGAACCGGATGAAGGTGAGTGAGTTTTCTAAAATATTTATTTTATTTTATTTTAATAAAAATCTTTATTAATAATTGTTCATTTTAATTTCTCAGGTGAAGTTTGACTATCCTCGAACTAATGCCCTTTTCATGGACTCTATTGAGCAGTCCATGATGGCATATTTGCGAGATTGGCGCAATCAAATGCGGAAGCATTTCACAGAAATGGGGGGTAAGAGGGGTATGGGTTTTACTAAGGCCAATCCATATAAGCATGTTCCCTTAGATCAATAGAGTATTTTGTGCGATCGCTTCGGTTCTGACGAGTTTGAGGTAATAAATGTGCTTTTATATAAAAAAAAAACACTAATTGTTTAAGAAAGAAATTATAACTAATTATGAAATTAACAACTTAATGTGCATTTTTGCAGAAAATCTCAGACAGGAATTCAGAGAATCGGTCTAAGTAATTGTACCCTCCTGCACAGGGGTCGTCTAGCATGATTAGCCAAATGAAGGCGAAGGTAAGAAAGTCTAATATTTTCTTTAAGTAGTACTAAATGTTATAACCAAATAATCTGCCTATTTTTCTTAATTTTTTTAGGACAACCCAGAGACCGGAGAGCCGATGAGCCCTATAGACTACTTCGAGAGTTATCATCTCAAGTCGACTAGTTGGCAGAATGAGTACACACAGGAGAAATATGTAAGAATTTGTTCTATTTGTTTAAAATATTTAGTTTATGTATTAAATATATAAATTACTTTAATTTTTATTTTATTTTATAGGCGGAGATGGTTACGTCTAGGGCAGAGGTGCTCACTCAAACTCAGTCCCGTACTCAGTCCGAGCTTGGGGATGCTGCCTCGTCTGCTGAATCCGTGGTCGGGCCAGAACAGGTCGATGAGTTTCAAATCATGTCCCAGGCTCTAGGGACTAGGTCTAGGTGGCAGAAAGTGTTCGGAGCACTTCCTCGGCTGAAGAGTGTAGGAGGATCGAGGGCTGCTAGCACGGGACAAATCGCTGAGACCATCGCCACCTTGAAGCAACAACTGGCTGAGAAGGATGCGGAGCATGCACGGCGGATCGATGAGACTCAGCGGCAGATGGCCGAGAAGGAAGCAGAGAACCAACGCCGGCTCGAGGAGACTCAGCGGCAACTCAATGCGCAAAACCGGATGCTTCAAACCTTGATTGCAAAACTCGGCATCGAGATGCCACCTCCTCCACATCGAGAAACGTAGACTTTTTTTTTCCCTATGTTGTAATTTTAGAAACAGTTTATACATTCTCTTTATTTAATAAAATTTGTACTATTAATTTATCTCCTCTTGATTTTTTTATATTAATTAAAGAAATTATCTATTTATTTAGTTATTAATTAATAATCTTTTTATTATTTAATAATTAGTTAAATAATTATTTTTTTTAAAATAATTAAAACTTTTGCCGACATAAAAATGCATCGGTATTTAAATTCTTGAAAACACCTTCACCGATGCATTTTGTCGTCGGAAAATGTATTTTGATTTTTTTCCAAATTTTCAAAAATACTTTTGCTGACGTATTTTTACGTCGGTAAATGTATTTTTATTTATTTTTTAATTTAGAAAATACCTTTGCCGACGCGTTATTTTGTCGGCAAATGTATTTCAAATTTATTTTAATTTTTTTCAAAAGACTTTCGCCGACGCATATTTTTCGTCGATAATTGGTTAATCAAAGTCAAATTTTCGAGATTATTTCGCCGACGAAAAACTTTCACCGACGATAACAGAGCGTCAGAAAAAGTTAAGTACGCGTCGGTGAATATGATTTTTGCCGATGACTTTCAATTTTCGTCGAAAAATGACTTTTAGCGACGATCTTTTGCCGATAACCGTTACCGACAATAAAATACGTTGGCAAAAATCAAATCACTTTTGCCGAAGCATTTTCAAGACTTACGCCAATGCAAAAATACGTCAGCGAAGGTCTTCTTTCTTGTAATGCCACAACCAAAAATTTTGGAAATTTTATTGGAAAACATAAATATATTTCATAAAGAAGCTTAATATTTCCATTTTCAATTAAGAGAAGAAAATCAGCAGAACAAAGTTTATCCAAAAATAATGCAAGGCCAACTTTGTTAGTCAACCCACAAGCTACAAAAGAGTCCAAATTACAAAACAAAGATTAGGAACAGAAAACTATACCGGGATGAAATATATGATTTATAACCATCAACTACTTCCAACAAGTAAAAGCAAAAAAAGCCCTGTCAATATTTTTCATTTTTAATTAGTCAACATTTTATTTTCAAGAAAGACTTTTTTGAATCACACTTATTCAAAACTCTGTTGAAGTAAGCTACAATTGCACACTACATTGAATCAAAAGATGTCTCAATTTGGAACACACATTTTCTGCATACAATATTATAACACAATCTGACTTTTTATACAGCTTATGTCATGCCCCATACCCGAGGACGTGTGCTGCATACCCATAAGGCAAAGCCCCACGAGCATGCAAGGCATCTTATTATAAACTAATATAATTAAGAATATTTAGCATCCAATAAATATCAATGTATAACATAAAATCCAGTAACTCTTATAAAGTCTCCAAATATTCAAAATAAACACTATAAAGTGGAAACTATAATCTAATAAATTCAAGATGATTAACCTTCTGAGACTTTATATTTTCTAAATCGAGATGAAAAAATTCCTCTCTTTGAACCATGCTCTTCAATTACTACTAAATAAGTTTTCCCTTAGTTATACCTCTTAATTGATGATCTTACAACCTGGGAGGGAAAAATAAAAGGGTGAGCTAGAAGCCCAATAAGTAACCAGTAACCTTATCTAGCTAGATCAAGCATATGTAAACCAAAATTATTAACAAATATTTTTCAGAACAATTTTGGTTTTAGAAATCAATACTTTTGAAAATATTCAAATCAAGTCATTTAGTAAACAATTTGACAAAAAGAAACAAAAGTTTCTAAATCTGTCTTTTCGAATCCGTTTTAGTCAATACTAATTTCAATTATACTTCTCCCCAGTTTTTGTCGACTACGGCCACACTTAACCCCTGTGACTAGTTCCGAATCTGCCACAAATAACCCCTGTAGCTGGGGTCTCCGAATCTGCCACAAATAACTCCTATAGCCGGGTACGAATCTGCTACATTTAACCCTGTAGCTAGGTCAATACTGTCCATATATAACCCATGTAGATTGGGTCCGTGTGCATAGTCACTGAAGAGAGTTTTAAAATGCTTATTTACAATAACGAATCATAAACAATTTTACTTTCATCTCATTATAACATTGTAGTCATTCCAAAATAATTTTCTTGTAACCACATTCAATAGTAATTCATACACTTGATCTATAATTTATTATAAAATATAGAATTACACTATTTTCATAAAAATTATGTTCTTTCAATAAAACAGATTTCTTTCAATAAATAATCTAAATAACAAAATATATTTTTACTTGAAATCATATTTTAAAGAAAATACCTTGTAAATATGATTTTATTAGAAATAATAAAATAATAAAACATTTAGTTTTTGGACGAGGAAAATTACTAGAAAAGATCAAAGATTACTTACCTCGTTCACTTTGCCTATTTAACTAAAATAATCAACATAACCTCTCAAACACCTATTATCACACAAATCATATATAAGTATCACAAGAATAAAATCATACTCTAATTATCAAACTAAAACATAAAACTTAATTGGTTAAGAGTTTATTACCTTAGGTGTGAGTCTCAATAACCCATGACAATAGTCTTCACCATCTTCTTCTTCTTAAACGCATAGCCTCCACTCTCTCTCTATTTTTTTTTCTTTCTACAGAGTGTACGTATAAACTGAGCAGATTATTAGTCTTCAGATTTCTTAAAGGGTCTATTGTTAAATTACTAATATAACCCTAAATAATATCTAATAGATAAGGGCTCTTTTATCTTTTCTTTTATCCTTGTATTATATATAAACATAAACCCTTTTTTTTAATAACGAGTTGTCACAGGTTAGCAAAACAGTCCTAATGTCAAAATTTAAAGAAAAATAACCTGAAATAAAGAACACAAATTGTCTGATAATCAACCAAATCAACATTTCTAACAAATTTCTAAATCACAAGCCCTGACTAGGTTGTTCTTTTATAACAAAAAATTAACATTAAACTTCAATCGCTGCTCTTCTCTTCTCTTCTAATTTCTTAGTTGTCATGCAATCTTTTCCTTTTCTTTTTTAAGAAAAGAAAAAAAAAAAAAACAGAGTTCAAAACCCCCTTTACTGCAACTTCAAGTAGAAAAAAATTTCCTCGTAACTCAAGGGAATCAGAACCCTATTTCTTGGTTTTTTATCTTCTAACATTTTTAAAACCTAACATTCTCCTAGTTTCCTCACACAATACAAGAAACCAACCAACTAAGAAAATCAGACCCATTTATTTTCTGTCAGTTTCTTGCAAACCAAATAGGATTTTGAACAAAACAAAAAAAAAAAAAAGGCCAGAAGATTTACCAATGTTCAATGACAATGGTCTTGTCCGAAGCTTTCTCCTCTTTTCAATTTTCAAAATCAATACTCTCCTCGTCCTCCTCATCCGCCACCACTTTCTAATTCCTGTTACCCTTGTTCTTCTTCTTCTTGTGAGCTTTTTTGGCTTTCTCGTCGTTCTCGTTCTATTCTCCTCCTTCTCCAACACCACTTTCTATTTCCCCTTAGCCTTATTATTCAAATTTTTAAACCCCTTTTGCTTTCTCCTAGTTCCTATTTTCAGAATCTGTACTCTCCTCCTTCTCCTTCTCTGCCACCACAATCTGCTTTCCCTTACCCCTGTTCTTCTTCTGAGCACTACGACCCTCTCGGGTTCGATTCGGGCCCTTATACAAGACCCTTATCTCAGCGCCCTTTAGGTGCCAAGAAATGTTATTCACGGCACCTATTAGGTGATG
>JXTC01000365.1:290213-324042 GCA_002914845.1 Trema orientale | reverse complement strand
TAGAAGCTTCCACCTCCCTAAAGCAATGATATTAAATTACATAGTCACTCATCTAGTCATGAACATAAAATACAAGAAATATTAACCGAAGCCTCATCACAGTTTCAATGGAATAGCAACTAAACATACCTGAATTGCTCAGAATTTTTGTAAATGTTTGCAAAGTCTTCACCGATTTTCTCTTCAGCAGCAGGTGTAGTAACCTCAAGCATCCAAGTCGCTGGATTATAACCACTAGGAATTTTAGGAATTTCACTAATTCCCTGAACATGGAAAGGTTAGTCAGTGAGAAGAAAGCTTTCTATGGGCAACTTTCTGAATTCATAATCTAATATGATAAAATGACAAAAAGAAAAGTCGATAGAAGTTAAATCCAATGTAACATCACCTGAAAATAGTTTATCATTGTCTGTGAGTGCAGACCAAGCTTTCCCCCATATATAAGGCGGCCACCTCGTTTCATAAGAAGAAGCTGCGCATCATATTAGTCAGACACTTCCGAAGAGAATAAAACTTTATACATTCTCAAACTAGTTTCCGGTAACTTCTAAACAAAATAACCAACCTCATCAAAGGCCTCAAATATTTCAATGCTTGGTTGATGAATGGTACAAACTACAGTTCTTCCTGTGTCAACAGTATTACGTACAGTCCTCATCACAATTGCTGCTGCACGTGCATCAAGTCCGGATGTAGGTTCATCCATAAAGATAATCGAAGGATTTGCCACCAGCTCCACTGCAATTGTTAAACGTTTTCTTTGCTCTGTTGATAACCCTGAACTACCAGGTAAACCAACCAAACCGTTCCTTAGAGTATCAAGCTCTACTAATCTCATTACTTCCTCAACAAACTCCTGGAAAGCAAGGTGATTAAATAATATAAGAACAAATTAAAAATACCACTCGACAAATAAACCTACAAGTATAAGTCTGAGGCAGCTGCTCACGTGTCTTTTCTCTTTGCTAACTTCCTTTGGAAGGCGAAGAGATGAAGAAAACCATAGAGACTCCTCAACCGTAACTTGAGGAGAGTGTATGTCATTTTGCTCGACGTATCCTGAAATCCTTGCAAAAGTGCGCTGCTCTTTTGGGTAACCGGATATCTTAATATCACCCTCTATATGCCCACCAGTTTTCCTCCCAGCTAGCACGTCCATCAAAGTAGTCTTCCCAGCCCCACTTGAGCCAACCAAAGCAGTGAGAACACCTGGTGAGAAAACTCCACTCACATTTGACAAGAGTTGTAACCTATTTTCTGGTATACCTTGCGACCTCATTTCCTGACAAACTCGATCGGATATAGTTAGACACCAGACTTAATATAAGTAATCTTCAAAGAAATATTCAGAAATTGAGAAACTGTACCTTTGGCATGTCAACGAAGTAATTGAGATTATTAAAAGTCATTGTCAATGGTTTAAATGGAAGAATCATTCCCTTCTTCTTGCCGTCGTCTACAGCAGATGTTTTTAGTTCGGTATCATTCCCACTAACTGCAATCACGTGAGACATATCAAAATTATTAATTATTAAACATGTTACACAATAAGAAAGGCACCAGTATATGTATAAAAAAATATTGGTGCAAATCTTAAATATGACTGACCGCCATCTGCAGATAGCTTGTCTTCTGCTTCTTCGGTTGGAATAACTGTCTGGGCTTTCCTAAGTGCTGGGACGAACATAGAAAAAAAATAAATTTTGTAGAGAGAGAGAGAGAGATGTTAGAAGAGATCCAACGAAAGGCGAACGGGGAAAGAAATGTGTTGTTTGAGTGAACCACGTTAACTATTGATTAAAAGTTTTTTTTTTTCCTTTTTTAAAAAAAAAAAAAAAGAAGAAAAGAAAACATACTAACGGAAAAGTTCACTTTTAGACTTACGATTAAGGTAGGTCAAGGCCACAGTAACAATGTTGTTGAAAAGCAAAGCATAAAGTAATAAAACTCCAACTCCAAGCCAATACCAATAATCACCAGCCGGTAAGCTATGCGATTGCAGAATATTGTAGCCAACTGTGCTGTTCACCAGAACCGATCTCTGCAAAAGTATAGTTTCCAAAAGCAGTAGATGTCAGAACATGTTTGACGGAAGGAAATAAAAACTGAGAACATTTTCCTTTAAGCCAGAAGAGCATACCTCCATCCATCTAGTGGCCGTAAATT
Source organism: Trema orientale (assembly GCA_002914845.1). NCBI lineage: Eukaryota > Viridiplantae > Streptophyta > Magnoliopsida > Rosales > Cannabaceae > Trema > Trema orientale. The sequence continues at coordinate 321,876 of JXTC01000365.1, read as the reverse complement.
CATTGACGGAAATCGCACGTTGTCCATAAGTTAGTGGTGACACCCAAAAGGCCCAAACCCACCATGGCTTAATCATTGCTGAAAGAAAGTAGGACCAAATGGCTAAGTCAATTGACTGCTGATAATCCATCGCCTATTATCAAACAGAACATCTATCATTCTATGCATACCTTTGGGAATAATAAATCCACCCAACAAGAAAAAAACTAGAAGTGCAGCCGATCCAAATGTATTGGCAATGACCATATCTCGAGCCAGAGATCCCATCATCCGGAAGAGACCCAACGCCATTTGGTGCACAGCTAAGAGTAAAAGCATGAAACGGAAAAATCTGTAACAAATAGCAGAAATCAATGAGTATATAGACAATTGAAAAATGAATACAAGCATTATCCACGAGAGTTAGCAGAAGTTCACCTCCCAGCGCCAGGTGCGAAACCAACAGAGTAGTATACGACACAAGACCAGACAACGGCTTCAATAACAGAGTAAGGAACACGCACAAGCCAACTACAAATGGACCATGCCCATGTAGGATGAAACAAATTATCCCTTTGCTTGTAAAAGATTGGGAGTCGAGATATCATAAGAGGTAGCTCAGAAAATCCGTTGAACATCATGTGCACCAGACCAAAAAACAGGCAAGAAAGATAAAGGCTGCCTTCTATCTCATCGACGGGGTGTAGTCTTGTTCGAAGAAACATTGTGCATGTCACGAATCCAACAAATGCTACCTTCAACAAACACGAGTAAAGCAAGTTTACGTACAAAATACAAAACCTTTCTCCTGTGAAATAACACACTTCATTCCTACGAAAATCAATTTTGAGATTGCGGTAGAAGGCAAAATTTGAGCAGTTACAAAAAAACAGAGTAATTCTAGTTGATTATGATGTACAGAAGTCACACTACGTGTGGGATCAATTATAAGTACTTTGTCAATATAAAAAGGAAAATACAATATATAAATGTATATTATATGAGAAATATATAAGGCTGACAACATGATAAATACCTGGGCTGTCCTGAAAATGTAAAGAAAACGATGCCTGCTGATTAACAGTACTTCCCGTGCAAAGCAGGCTTTAAAAAGTTCCGATTTTGAAGCAGCGTATTTTGATTTTGATAAAGCTGAAGGATGACTTTTAGATTTATCATATGGATTGGAAAGAGTGGACTGCAGACACCTTCCAAATCTGGAACTTTTAAAGGCTTCAGCAATTTCTGAAACAGGAAGAAACACGTATGGCTTTGAAGGATCTGCCCAGTACTGAGCTTGATCCCTTCTGGATGTCACCTGGAAACAAGTACCATTGATAATAATAAATAATTAGGCAATTGAAAAAAAAAATAAATAAAAAATAAAAATAAAAACAGCGAGGTAATCTTTAAGGGATACCTCTTGTAGAAAATCCGCCACACCCTTTCGTGGTGGTAGTCGAAAGCCTAATGACTCAAAAAACTCTAAGACATCTGCTCTAGGACCTTGGTACACAACATATCCTTCTGATAATAGCACAAGATCATCAAACAATTCGAATGTCTCAGGTGCAGGTTGAAGAAGAGCCAGCAGTACAGTCGCTTCCATTTGATGAACAAAGTTTCTAATGCATTTTACAATCTGAAATGTAGTAGAGCTATCAAGTCCAGTAGATATTTCATCCATAAATAAGGTTTTCCTTGGCCCTACAACCATTTCTCCTGCATTGAAGTAACGCACAACTATTCAAAAGACCAGCACTGATCATAGTCTAACAATATAAAGATGGGCTCATTCAGAAAAGTCTTAATTTGTTAATTGTTTCTGAAAATGGCTTTTTTTTTTAATTTTAAAAAGATCAGTAGTTATAAGGCCTATAGCCCAATGATCCCAGACAAAACATTGCCACAGCAAGCAATTTTATCATACAGTGTAATCCTGGCTGACCTTTCATGATATTAAAAACATTGCCAAAACAGTGTGCCGCAATTATCTTACTAATTCCACAAAGACTAGGAAGCGAAAAGCGTGGGGGAGAGAGAGATAAAGAGACCTGTGGTAACTCTTTTTCTTTGTCCACCTGAAATGCCTCTAAGCATGTCACTGCCAACAACTGTCTCAGAACATACGTCAAGGCCAAGCACTTTCATCACATAATCAGTTGATAAGCTATGCTTTTTACCCCCAACAGATGCTGCCTGAACAATATGAAATTCATTTGAATTGAGGATTTGTGAGAAAAGTAGTAAAGGCGTGCTAACATTACCCTTACCATTCGTTGGAGTAATTTTTTTTCCCTCCAACTGATCTATATGATAAAGCTGAAATTTCAAATAACAACCTTCATAAATGCATCTATCTCTGGACTTGGACGAATGTTCTTCTCCTTTTCTAACTGAGAGAGATCTTGCATGTATGCTAAAGTAAGAGTGAGAAAGAAAAAGGAAAGTGCAATTAGTTCCCAAATATTAACAATCACGACAATGCTGGATCATAGTACCTCAAGATATTACTGAACCGTAATCATTTGTATAAAGTATATCTTATAAATTCTGACGCGTAACAAATTTTACATTGATATTGATTATAAATAGTTTCTACATTTGGGAGAACAAACCTGCAAAGCCTTCACTTGCACCTTGACACCTAGCTGCAAAGTCCAAGGTCTCTCTTACAGTCAGTTCTGCTATATGATTGTCCGTTTGGCCGATGTAGGCAGAAGTCCTTTGGACACAAAATTCATCAAGTGCATGGCCGTTGTAAGTGATTTTGCCGCTTTTCTGATATCAAAAACCAAGAAGCATTAAACGGACTAATAGAAATGAATGAAAAGAGAGTGGGAATTTTTTTTGTTTACATGTCGCCAATAATGATCTCAACTAAGCATGTTCAACTAACAACTTTAGAATCTCTAATTATCTTTATCTAAATCCATTGTGGCACATAGGAAGGGAAAAGAACAAAACAAAACAAAACATAAAAATTATGAATTTCTAACGTAATTTTTCTTAATAGAATCAATGAGCAGGACAAGGATCTCCCAAATGCCTTTTTTCCCATCCGTAAAAAAACCAAATAAAGAGTGATGACACTAAAAACTTATCAATTACCAGAAAATATCTTTTTGTTTGAAAGACACAACAAGAGGCAGAAAACTTTTAGTGCCTAATCAGGAAAGTACCGCTGTCCCTAAATGCTTCATTGTTATGCTAAGCACTCTTTGCACTCCCTAGTTTTTTTTTCTTTTTTTTCTTCTTTTTTTTAAAAGTGGGGTTTAACTATGACCACTACTTACTATAAATTTAAAGGAAAATGATACACACACTCTACCAAAGCTTGAACCCCTGACCCCCCAAACTCACACACACATCCCTCAAGCCTTGGACATTTGCACTCCCTAGTTAAACCTGAGGGTTGCCTTCCATTTTTTTTTTTTTTCTTTCTCCAGTGTTACCTCTGTTGAATATCACGCATTTGTAATAGCTCGGTACTTTAGTTGCATTTAAAGAAGTGGTCTGTAAATATTGATCTTATTAACCTAATTAAAAGTGACAACCTCTTTTTCTTCTTCTTCTTCTTCTTCTTCTTCTGCTTTTTTTTTTTGGTAAACCAGAGTGCTACTAATCATTCAGTGATTGTTAGGCTTGGACAGAACTGGCACGTACTCTGCTAGACTCTGGCTAGTTATAGCATTTTGAACTAAAATAAACTATTTAATGACTCTAGACGTCATGGATTTCTTGATAAATTTACTTTTTTTCGAGTTCTAGATAGTTTATCTGTATTTGTTTATAATCAATAAATGTTCTATTATTATCAAGTTTTATGACGTTCTAATCTATTTGAAGCTTATGCCACGCCTCGCGGGTAGCAAAACCCTTGGTTGTGATCACAAACAATTAGAGAAACATAACATTGAAAGCCTTATAATTAATCAAGCCAAAAAGAAAAACATGCAATGCCGGTTTGGTAGAAGAACAAGAATATTACTAATAATAAGGGGGTAAAAAAAGTAGAAGATAGATTGGTTACGCAATATATAGCAGTATCTAACCATGTGATATGCCAGTGAACAATATCGAAACAAGTACTAACCTTTAGGTTGCTGTCAAGTTTCCCCGCAAGAGCTAAAAGCAAAGTTGATTTCCCTGATCCTGGAGGTCCTAAGAGCAAAGTCATCCTGCCCAAAGGAACATGATCCACACACTATTAACGTGAACCTGAGCTGATTTTATGGCTACAAAGCACGTGAAACTAATAAATTTCCGGAAATTCAAGGACCGTTTAGGCACACATATATACGTCTCTAATAAAATGTGACATTCATTGCTTTTAAAAGAAAAGACTTTAATATCTCCAACGTTCCAACTAATTTAAAGAATAATGCTATAGGGCACCTTTGGCCACAGTGATGTGTCAGTCTGTCACTGGCTAATCATAATTATAATTTAAGTGGGACCTATGTAGGACCCAATTTATTAATTAAATCATCCAATGACAAACAGATATGTCACTGTGGTGCTGGACACCACTGGTGTCCCATAGCATTACTCTAATTTAAATGATATCGTTAACCCAGTATTAATTGCTAAAACGTCTTTCACTATAACAACATACCCTTTATACTACGATCATCTCAAATAAATGGTTCCTAAGAGAATAGTTTTAAATTTTAATATCATCATTGAAGATTTGTCTGTTTATTTTAAACACATTTTTGTTCTTTCCATGCACGCAAACAAGTAAAGAGACTATACTACATGTTTATCATATAGATATTTAAGTGCATGTTTCTTAATTAATTAGATGGCTTAATGTGTAAGAATTATCATTACTAAATAAAAAATTAATAATTATTTCCAAAATAAGCGTTGCAGTAGTAGCTCCAAAACGCCAATTTCTGCATACCTTCCTGGCTTCACGACACCACTGATGTTGTTCAAAATGGTTAAAGAGTGTCGTTTCGGTTGAAAAATCCTCAAACTAGTAAAGATGTTCTGCATTGAAATAAATAGTTATACTCACATAAATGTGCTGCAGCAACATATAGCAAGAAATAGGAAAATCAGGCTATACTGAGAGAACGTAGTTAAATGAAATACTCAACCTCAAAAACGTCACGAGTGAAATTAATCAGAGTAGGCAAAGCTCTTGAACCAGTATGAACATCCGCCACAATGTTCAAGTTCTCGTATCGGACTTCCACGTTTGGCACCTTTAATCCAACTCTTTAATTTGTTATATGCAAAAAAAAAAAAAAAAATCATGACACAAAATTTAGAACCATTCAATTAATTAGAGGAATTAATTAATAAAAGATAAAGAACTTGTATCACTTCATTTATACGTATACATTATAACCAAACTGAATCTAACCAAGGGCAGAGCATATATACCAAGCTATAATCACAGATCTTAAAATAACTATATATCGATGTGAAATAATCATCACTGAAGAGGACATACTTCTTTCGAAATTTTGCTTTATTTTATTTTATTTAAAAAAAAAAGCGAAAACAAAATCAAATTCAAGAACAGAGTACTGAAATGGCTTATAGTACCTATCAAGGCGGTCTTTAATGGCGGAAAGAAGCTTGAAATTATCTTGATCGGTGGTGGCCAAGGCTTTCTTGACAAGATTTTCACGCCCCTGGCGATCGAGCTTCCGTACATCGATCGTCTCGGTTCCTCCTCTTCCCGAAGGCGTTTTCCTCAACAGAGCGAAGTTGGAACGCTTCTGCGAAGGCAACCTGGCGAGTGCGGCCCATAGAAGCTCCTCTTCGTCTTCCGCCACCGATTCTGCGTTCGAAGGCCGAGCGAACGACTCAGTCCCCGCCTCAATCTCGAACTCGAAGTACTCGCTCCCGTTCGAAGCCGCCATTGTTGTGTGTGAACCTTCCTCTTCTTCTCTCTCGTCCGAATCTGAGAGAGAATTCAGTGCAAATTTCTTTTTCTTTTTTTTTCTAAAAGGAAAATATTTATTGATTAATTTTTCGTTTTGAAAAAGTGAAAATTAAAAATGGAGAGTCGTGGAGGTTTATAGCGCAGAGCGAAAATAGAAAAGAGAGAACGGGAGATTTGAAAGACGCCCGCGCTGAGCTAGTTCGTTTGAGCTGGGCCCCGCGAATTTTGAAGACTGCCGATTACCGAAATTAGCCCCCATTTTTAAGAGCGTGTATTTCCTCCCTTTTATATATACAGTGGCAGTGCGGTAGTTTTGTTGAAAAATGGAGACTAAAGAGGAGTTTTGCATCTAGAACGTTTGACACGTGGCGAGTTAGTTATACAGTTTTCTTTTGCCCTGTTCCTTCGCTCGTACGTCATCCAAGTGGCCGATTACGCGATATTCTAAATTTTGTGCAAATTATTTCAATTAATTCTTGTACTAGAAATTAAAGTTCAAATTCTCTTCTATTTTTTTCCCACATTTATTGTTTAATCTGTTTTGATATCTTTGTGTTTTTTCAAAATGAAAGAAAGTTAAATACATTTTCTCAAGAAAATTTTAACTATTATCCTTTTTTCCCTTATAAAAACGAAAATTAGAAGTTTCTGAAGTCTCGCTAGAGCTAATCCTAATCATCGCTTTCCAAATGGGTTCTCATTATCTCGTCTAATTTTGTCTATCAATATATACGCCTCCAAAGAAGATAATTCCAAAATAATAGAAAATGTTAAAAGAAGAGCAATAACATTAAGGTCCGAACTCTGAAGCAACATCCTATAGTAGGATTGCTCAATTTGCTCTCGAATAACATGCATGCATTTATATATATATATATATATATTTGAAATTATGCATGCATTTGTATTAAAAGAATAATAATCACTTCATAATAATAATAATAATAATAATAATAATATACAGGTATATCTGTACATATGGTCACATTCAAGTATGGATTTATGATTATTACTCCAACTGCCTCATTAGGCTATTTTCTTTCCATGAACGGAATAATCTTCTAAACTACCTTAAAAATGCACCAACTTTTATAATATAAACACGCAGTAGCCTTTTTCTTTTTCTTTTTTTGTGGGTTTAGCTACACGTCTCTTATATTGATTATTATAATTTTTTGACAAAAGGAGTAATCACTCTATATTGTTATCATCAATTATGTTGTTGTGGTTGGCTTTACGGTTCGACTTTTCACTACCCAAATTTCAACCATTCCCAGGTTTGAAAATGACTCAAACGGTCAACACGATTTTCAACTCGAGTCGTCTAAGTTCTGACTACCAACAAATATGATCTCATTAAGAATGTCGTAGACCTGGTTCGATGTATTGGAAATGCAGGTAAAAACTGAAAAGTCAAATGACGAAAGTAATTACGGTGCAATCTTTCAAGGAGCCTTCATTTTTTTCGAACTTGATTGTACAAGATTTAAGCCAAAAGAGCACTGTTATGGAAACCCCCACACTAGAGATCTACACATAGAGGTGGACCACACAACTCTCTTAGAGTATGCCGGACACCACATATGGCTTTTAGCATTATTCATGAAAAAAAAAATCGTATTCGGTATGAAGCATAGCTCATCGTACGGGATTTAAGCTCAATTTTAAAAGAGCAATGCTATCGAATACTCACGTAATTATAATCAATAAATTAGGTCATACATGAATCTAACGTGTAATTATAATCAACTTGTAACAAATTGACACATTTTATGTGGTGTCCCTTAAGATTATTCAAGTTAAAAATGTTCAATACGTTCTATGGAATACAAATAAGCACTCTTCAATACAAATAACCTCTTAAATGAGTGCTTCGAAGCTTTAGAATGGCAAATAGAGATTACACAGTTAAGATAATCCATTCCTTAATAATTCATTCGAGTTAGGAGCAGAGGCAGTCAAGCCCCGGTGGAGCATATACTCCCACTAGATTTTATGCCTCTATTAGATTTTTGAAAATTTATATTAATATAGTAAAAATTTTTATATTTTGAGTTTTGCCTCTACTAAATAAAGAAGATAAAATTTATGTCCTACCTTATATAGTTCATTTTCTAATAAAAATATCCTTTAAGCACAAATGTAATGTGTGCAAAAAAATAAAAATAATTAAAAAATCTAATATTACAAAGATGATAAATAGAAATAAATAATATTATAATTATTTTATATTCACTCTTATTTTTTGCTCCTACCCCATCTTTTTAGAAGACTCCTTACGAAAATTTCGAAATCTAGTGTAATTTTTCATACATCATTGTAAGAAAAAAAATTATTTCTTGTATTATTATTTGAGTTCAAAAGTGTATCTTGATTATTTCTATAGAAAAAAAAAAATCTCCTGATTAAGTTATGTCTCCACAGAGACTGAGATTAGCTTTTGGCTCCGCCTTTGATTCGAGTAATATCATCTAAGAGCTTCATTAAGCAAATCTTCCATAATAAACCAATAATTCTGTTTGATAAGAGTCTATGGTCCCCATGTTTCGAGTAATACCATCTAAGAGCTTCATTAAGCAAATCTTCCATAACCAATCAATAATTCTGTTTGATAAGATCCTATGGTCCCCATGTAAGGTATTAACATGTACCAAACTTCAAAAAAAAAAAATATATATGAAGAAAAATAGAAGGGAAAAGATAACAAGTTTTTATCTCTGAGGTGAAACAAAAGATCAGTAACGAGTTATGTCACAAAAGAAATCCCATATGCTATAAACTACGGTATGATAAATACAAACATCCTAATTCCTATTGCATCATTCTTCCACTTGGGGGTAAAAAGGGCTGTGATATGTTAAAAAGGTGAACACTGGTAATAAGAAACGACATGCAAAACGCTCACCTTGGTACAAAAAGGGGGTGAGAAATCAGAAAGTGAGGTGACTATCTGTGCAGGTTTGGGAGATGGAAAGCTCTCAAAAGGAGCTCAAAAAACAAGAAGATTGAGATCCCCCGGGTCAGATTAGCGTTTGATCTTATGGGTAGACACGTGAGATTTAAGCTTGGATCTTTTGGACTTCGAGTTCTTGCCCTTGGAGCTGAACGTGTCACCATCAGAATCATCACTTTCGTACCCACGCTTGTGTTTTTTCTCAGCTCTACCACAAACTATAATCTTTCCTTCATTTTTCTGTTCCACAAGCTCAGACTTCTCTTTCGGCCGCCAGATGAAAAGAGACCTGGAAGGTTAGAATGAGAACATCAACACTCAGAAACGGCGAGCCTAGAAGCAAATGTGGGGATACGAGAACCCAGAAAGACAAGGCTTTGACCAATTCTTTATCCTGTTTGCCCCAAATTCTAGACATCAAAATGACAAGTTCAGTGACTTTTTATACAGATGTAAGGACCTCTATTGTTTGTTATATTAAAAATCAGCAGAAACCATCCAACAAGAAGCAAGACAGGTTTGACCAATCTTTTATTCTGTCCAACTCGAAAGTTGTAAACATCAAAACGAAAAAATTCAACTTTTATGCAGATATACGAAACACCATTTTGCTGCATCAGAAATCAGCAGAAACCTAACAAGAACTAGAACAGTTTTAAGTGGGAAAGAAATCAATAATTTATGAAAAATAAGCGGGTGAACATTCCCAAACCTTGAACTACCAGATGCCAATACGTCCTCACGTGGATGTAACTTGTTCACAGGGCTGATAGTTGTAATATTAGGATCCATGACCTCAGCAACAAGTTGTCCTGTGCTAGTGTCAATGAAATCAATGGGATGCAGGGCAGCACCATTAAAGTTTTCACTTATGTAACGACCTATAACAACAAGGGACTCAGATGGGTCCTGCAGCCGAAAGCATTTTAGAATCTAAAAGAAGAAAACACAAGTAAATGAAAGATAAGTACTCCAAGATCACCTTTGGATCCCACTCAGCTCGGAAAGGAGTTAAGTGGCGATTAAAATCATGACTGTGTACAATCTCTCGGCTTGGGGAATCCAAATTGCCAAATATAGAGTCCCATACACGAAGACGGTTGTCCTGAGAAGTGGTGACAATTTTGCTCCCAGATATTGGAGAAAAATATGCAGAATTAACAACACGTCTGTGTGCAAGCTCGTACAGTGAAGATCTGGCTTCAATTTGACGCATGTCCCATATTCGAGCCTGATTAGAAAAACCATGTCAATTTTGTGTTGTATGACCAAAGTGGCATACAAAAACAGATACAAATCGCATATTTCAAAATTTGCTAAGAATTCAAAATGCTTCACAAAATTATCTCGTTATTAAAAAATAAAGCTCCAACAAAAGTAGTTCTTTTAATTTATAAAACATAAAAATCAGGGAAAAGGACATGGAACACACTTGGAGAAACGGAAGGACAGACCTGAACAACCACCTAAAGATTTCACTCAAAACTAAACAGATTACAAAGCTTACATAGTGATCATTTCCGCAACTCAAGAGCAGATCTGGCTGAAGAGGATTACAATGGAGTCCAACAACTTTGCTCCCTCTCTTATGGATCAAAATTGCCTCACCAGTTTTGTTGTTGGAGCGAATATCCATCCTAAGTAGTTAACGAAATAATATATAGAGAAGATTTAGCACAAAAATGTGCAAATAAATATCCCAAACGGGAAAGATACGAATAAAATATTATATCCAATGGGAACTTTAGACAATTTGATTTCTAGGCCATAGCACACTCCAGCTCGTTTTGACCCTTGCAATGAGAACGCCAAATTCAAGAACTAGATGAAATTAACAATCACATGCCAATCAACAGGAAGCCAGACACTGGGGATATGCAATGAAACAAACTAAAACTAAAATGATTGGACATTTCCCAAACAACTACTGTAAGTGGACAATGTACATTCACGATGTTCTAATTTCTAACTGTCACTAGAGAGTTAATAAAGTGATAACTGTAGACGTAAGCCTCTCCCAGATGGCTAAACATTCTGCCTAGTACCTGAATATTTTCTAATCTTTTCCTTCCTACTCTTGTTTCTCTTATTCTGTTATCAAAGAAATTTATATTTTTCCCCAAGAAAAAGGTGAAGAAGAAGACTTACGAGTGGAGATAACCAAAGTTATCAGCAACCAAAACAACACCTTTCTCTTTGTTGAGATCCATGCCATAAAGCATCCTCCAGCTGCTTGGCCCCTATAGGCAAGCACATGACTTTAAACTTTATAACAAATAAAGCAAACTCAATAGTACAAAAGATAAATTATTCTAGCCTCTGAGCATCCCATCAGTGGCTCTCTCTCCCCCCCTATTGGTGATGAATTTAAAATACTTTCCTATATGATAAAAACACCTCTAGCTATAACAGTAGACTAACAAATCAATGATCAAGTTCTACTACAGTAAGCAATTGAAAGTTGATCCAGGTTTATGAGTAGAAAGAGCACAACAGAAGCAACACTTCTAGGCAGTAAAAAAAGGGAGAGGCAGGGAAAGAGAATCTCCATACCTGCCACCCATTAGGGTTTAGGTTCATCAGAGATAATGACATCCCGGTCTCTAAGTCAGTGCAGCTAATAGTTCCATCCGAGGACGCAGCATAAACCGTACCATCATTTGCAGGACTAAATCTGCAAAGTTTTCGACAAAAAAAAATCACAAAGTAAAACATATACACTGAGATGCGAGATAGACATTTACAAACAAAGCAATATGACCTCATAAAGAGATAACTAACCTCATGTTATTGACTATACAAGAGTGTATGTTTCCATAGACAATCTTCTCATACACCTTGTCAAAATCCCACACTCCAACTTGTCCTTTCTTTTGTTGTATAACAATAAAAAGACAGAGAGAGACAGAGAGAAGCGTATATAATCATGAAGCAACCATACCAGTGACCAGCAAAAACCCAAACAAAGTAATACTCAAAAACTTAGGCTGGACTAACCTTATCTCCAGATAAAAGGATGTTATTATTTGTTGGATGGAATTCCAAGCTAGTAACCCGTCTACTGTGGTATCTAATAACTGCACAACTTACTTGATCCGGAATGACATGAGCTGGCTTGAACTATGAAAAGGCAATATAAAGACAGAAAATTTGTAATGACGACCACATAAAACAGCCATACGCGGAAAAATTCAATGCAATAGTTACCTGTCTAAATCATAACACGATGACAGAGCTACAGAAGAGACTCGGGTTCAAAATCAAAAGACTACCATCTCAAATTAAGGGAATACTGTACATAGAAGAAGAAAGTTCTTTTCGTCTAAGCCATCAATGGTGAATAAAAGAAAACTTGGATTCTCATTCTGTTAGTTGCAAAACCTCAAATACTTAGCTTCATGAGCCCAAATAATTAGACACCAAAAATTCCCCAGTTCGAGGTAAAAAGAAAACAAAAATGTTCAAGATCTCGAGTTGGGGAAGGCAAGAACTGTCCCCATGCAACTCATATAGATTACATAGCACTTAATATGAACCAGAGAAAAATCAGTTCAAAAATGCAGAAAAGCAAATTTTTATCCACGACGGCCACGAGTTCCCCAATTTCTCAGCTAAAAAAAATCCAATAAAACCCAATTCGGAAAACTCAGGGTGCGTTTGGTATAGGATTCGAATCCTATTCTTCAAATCCAGAAACAGCTTTTATGTAGAAAGTTGGATGGATAAAATATTTATCCTTCCAACTTTCTATGTAAAAGCTATTTCTGGATTTGAAGAATAAGATTCGAATCTTGTACCAAACGCGCCTTCAAACTCCTGAAAAAAAATTTTTTTTGAGGCCACTATTGCTAAACAGCTCAGTTTAAACATGAAACCATATGCCATGTACATGATTCAAAAACTAGTTAATGTAACACAAAAAGAGAAGCTTGTAATAACAAAAAGCTTACTCGAGTACGAATACGTCCAAGCTGGCACTCAAACACATATGCTAATGGGTTACGGCTACTTTTGTGAGGTGCCGGGATGACCCCATACTCAGTTGCAACTCGATGTGGGCATGTCATGGTAGTGTGGCCTTCAATCCAAAATCACACATTTCAGACAATAAGTAGATAAATAAAACCCAAGCTCCAAATTTCAAGAAATTCAACCCAATACATAAATTTATCTATTAAAAAAATAAAAAATAAAAAGGGTTAGCCCATTTCCATGATGATTACCAGGCATTTTGCAGAGGAAGCATGGTTTCATGGGGCAATCAATGTAGGTAGCTCCTTTGAACCCCGCTTCATGTCCTGCCTTTTTGCATACCTATTCAATTCAAACCCAAAAAAACAAAAATTAAAAATTAAAAAAAAAAAACAAATACATAAAAGATATTTATTAAGAAATAAAAACAATATTTTTCTGCTATTTTGGGACTAAAGGGGGAAAAAAGAGTAATGGGGTTAATCAAACAAAAATAGGTTCAGTGTAAAAACGTTACTTTGCAAACTTTCTTGAGACTTATACAAATGGGTGCTTTCCCTTTCCTCTTGGGGTCCAAAAACTCTTCGGCTTCCTTCTCATTATTTTTCTCTGAAACTTCTTCTTCTTCTTCTTCTTCAACAACTTCTTCTTCTTCTTCTTCTTCAGACGAGCTTGGCTCAGAGTCTGTATCCTTATCAATGATCACACTCGGAAACGACGTTCTTCTGGTTATGGGGGCCATTTTTGGGGAGGGAAATGGTACTGGTGAGTAGGCTAATGGCGTCGTTTTGAAGGGGGAAACTGGGGTGACAGGAGGAGACTCAGAAACCGACTTTTTGGGGTTTTCATTGATTAAGTGGAGATTGTTAAATTACTGAAATATCCTTGTTGTACTGTTGGCTTTGGAGTTTGTGTCCTGTTGATAGCAATGTGGAGAGCGTTAAGGATGTACTCGCAATTTTAGTTTGACAATGGGGGTATATCTGGGCTAAGAAGTTTAGTTGTGGCGGGAGAGGACGTGGCGCAATACCTACCGCTTTTGGAATCGTGGGACCCGTTGGGAAGCAAGTTCTGCCTTTGTATGGCAAGCTGGAAACGATGTCGTCATAAGGTGGTCTTTGGTACGACGGAATGTGGGGGTGGTAATTTGTGTTGTATTCGATTTCGTGTGGTGTCAAAATGTATATATAACGGATAATCACTAAATTCAAATACAATATTCATAATTTGTAAGTTATACATGACATGCTAAATAAATAAGTAAATGCTATGGATATCATAATGTGTCAAGTACTACAAGAAATATTAATTTTTTATTGAAAAATAAATCCATCTTTCAGTGAAAAATTGACATTTTTTGTGATGTTTGACACCTTAAGATGCACCATAACATTACTCTAAATAAATAGGGTAACTTGTAAATGACATATTTAATATACTATTTAATCAGGTCGAATTTAGGCCGTGTTCAACCTAACACAACCTGTTAACTTATTTAGCGTTTAGCCCATTAATTGAACTCAACTTTACCAGTTATTACTAAATATGTTCTATTTCGTTCAACCTATCTAACTTATTAACTTATCAAGTCTAACATGTTAACTTATTTCACATTTTCAATATAATCTGATATAATTTATTTAATATTTCCAATATAATCAATCAACCATAATCACTCAAAGTTATCAAAATAAAACTTTTAAGTTATAATGCATATAAAATATTATAGTGAAGTCTTAAGTCTCAACACACACAATATAATACAAATTAAGTATCAAAAAAATTTAATCGTGTTAAACATATCAATTTCGGGTTTACCAGGTTAACCTAATTTTAACATATTATTTAATCATGTTTAATATGTTTTGATCTGTACCTATTTAAGACAAATTCAAACCTGCTAACTTCGTGCGGGTTTTAGGTTTCAAACTAATTTCGTGCGGGTTTGAGGTTTCAAGTCGTGTTGTTATGTCGTGATCTGAATTGCCACTCTTATTGGAATGGTCATTTAAATGATTATTCCTACAAATCTTTATTCTTGTGTTTGGTCTGATACAAATGCACATAAATAGTTATTATTATGGAATGATTATTCCGCCAAAATGGTGGAATACCTATTTCTAAACTAGACCAATAGAATAGTTCCATACCAGTGCTAAGTTATTTATAGCATTATTTTTCAATATTATCCCTTAAATTATCTTGTAATATTTAATATATTATTTTCTAAAATATGTTCGAAACGTTTGAAAACTACTATTGTGTATATATACAACAAATAATTGATATGATTTAATATGCATAAAAAAATAAATATTTTGAATCAATTTATATCTTTATCTATATATGGTAATTATTTTTGTTATTATCAAATAATAAGAACTCAAAATATAATGCATAAAAAAATAAATATTTTGAATCAACTTATATTTTTCTCTAGATATAGTAATTATTTTAATTATTATTTTATTATTAAATAATAAGAACTTTAAATATATTTTAATACATTATTGTAAAACATAAAATAAGGATTAAAATTAGGAATATTTTTTCTTTCCTTAAAAAAATTAGGAATATTTTTGTCGAATAATTATTATTTTATTCCATTCCAGTTACTAGCCAAACATATCAATCTTGATTCAAACATTAATTTCAATATTCAACCAAACGTATGAATTCAAATTTCATTCTTTTTCCAATTCCATTATTTTCATATTCCTATTCCTATACTTTTTCATTTAATAAAACCAAGTGCAACCTAAACATATACATGACACATATATTAAATGGGTTACACGTGTCGTATCGTGTTACACGTTTATTAATCGTGTCATATTCAGATTTATGTTTTTGATACGTTTATTAATTATATCGTGTTTGTATTAAGTTGTTATCTTGTATCTTGTCATAATCATATCGACTCAGACACGACTAATAACACGAATTACAGCTCTAACCAAAATGGCAATAGCCTCTAGAAATGACGATATCCTTGAAAAATACGACATTAATTCATAAAACAACATAGCTGTGAAAAACGACAATGATAAATGGAAACGACAATGACTGGGAAAACCAATTATGAAAAATAAAAGAAAAGGAAATGATATAAATGACACCAGCTTATTATTGTTACAAATAACAATAACCTTAAAAAAAAAAAAAAAACTCCAAAATGACAACAGCCTCATTAAACGACATTAAATGTACAACGACAATAAACTTATAAAGGATAAAGTTGAAATAATTTATCTATATGTGTATCTATATCTATCTATATATCTATATAGATAGATATCTATACGCTATACCATATATAAAAGAACCGGTTGGCTCTCTCTTGCTTAAAATTTCATCAAGTTAATTTGTCATTTAACTAACACGGTACGTTTTAGTCACAATCTTCTACATATAGTAATTAAACTGGTTGTAACTAAAAATATATTTAGTTACAATAATTTTTTTTAAACTAAAACTTTTAGTCATAGATTTTTTAGTTATGCGCGCCATAATGATAATGACATTTTTTTGCCTACAAAATTTTCAGTTCTCGTCACCAAAAAAAAAAAAAAAAAGAATGTTGTGACTATAAATAAATTTTTTTGTAGTGTCTATTTGATTATGTGTTGACTCTTGATACCACATATAAGATAAAATGTTTAATTCGCTTATCATTCCTGTAGAATACAAATTAATATGCGGAGAATGAACTATAATAAATACATCTTGAATCAGATTAGCGAATAAAAAACCTAAAGTGTTAATCTTGCAAAACAAAAAATTACTTGCACGCACATGTTAATATAGTCGTAGATCTATCTCAACGTTCCTTTTTCTTATTTTTTAAGATAACTATTAACTGTCTAAAACTAAAACCCAAGAGGTCATTTAAGCCTAATTCTCAATTATGATCACAAGCAACGAATTGAGCTTTCAAGTAGTATTAGTTAAGCTATAATCCCACACATTTTTCACAAAACAAAAGCTCAACCAATGACTAGGCAAATACAATTTTTTCTAAAACATTTTCAAGTATGAAGTTATTTTTTGCTGAAATTAGTATGTATTTAATTTCTGGTAGGATTTTCTTAGTTTTGTAGTTTTTTTTTTCAATATTTTTCTATTTGTGTAAATTTTGTTGTTCCCATATATTTATGATCATGGAAGTTTCATCATACTAGAATCTAAATCTGTACATGTAGGTTTTGTTCATTTTTTATTATTAAGTTCGTTGTGATTTTCTTCTAAATATGTACATTATATATCCAGATCTAGAAGAAGTTAACGAAAATAGCTCTTTATCTACCATTATATCAATTAAAAGAGACGATTAGGGTGGTGGAGGGCGAGTTCAAAAGGCAAATAAAAGCTCTGTTAGCGTCCTTTTGTGGATTTAGATGCAAGTACATCAGCCACATATTGTGCATGGTTTTTTCTTTCTTCACGTCAATCGAATACAATGGTTTGATTGATTTTACGTATTATTTTTATATTAGATTGATTACCAAAATGAAAATATTATGTCTCAAAAAATTCAACAAAAAGTTTGCACGATCTATTAAAAAAATAATTAAAAAAATCAAACCACGTACAAAGCAAGATATTGTTACTATTCCATCTCAACATTGTCATTTTATATCAGTCTCCCTTGCCGAGAGTCTAACACGCTGAAAAAGAGCTGGTTTCGTTCTTAAGGAAAAACTTTAAGTTTGGATTTCAGTATGCTACGAATTGAATCTAAAAGATTTTGAGATTTTCTTATCAACCCGAAAAATACATTTCAAAGAAAAAAGGCCAGAATATTTTGAGTGATCGAACGAACAGGACGTGTTAATGTCGTATCGAACAGGTGGCGTCGACAACTTTCGTGTAATTACGGGCTACAATTTTGGAAGAACTCAAAAACGAGATGGACCACATAAGCATAACCAAAATTCGTGAAAGTTCTGGATATTTTCGTCTTATTATTAACCTCTCAAGCCAATGTCACGACTTTTTAGCTAGTATCTAATTTACATGTTGTACTAGTGTCTAATTTACATGTTGTACCAGTACCATCACAAATTTTCTCCCAAATTAATCAGAAAAATGGGAAAAAAATTTCTGGTGTATATACTTTTAAAAAAATCTATACCATGCATTACGTAAAAAAACGAATATTCTGGACTCAGGTACAGAAATAGAACCTTCAACCTCACATTTGCATTTTCTTTTAATTTGGCCAAATTTAACAATCCACATCACATATATTTGATTCTATCTAGTTGTCGTTTTTCATAGTATATGAGTAATTAATTTTTCTGGTTTCCGAAAAGAGTTTCCAGTCTTCCTTGCTTATCATTCTCCAGAATCGACCTCTAACCGTTTTAGAATCACCACACACAGAAAAGAGATTATTATAAAATAAACAAAAAAACAAAATAAAATAAAAAAAAGGTCCCACCTTAACCTTATAATATAATGTGCCAATTCTAAATAACGACAGTTCGTTTCGTCTTTCTCGCCCACCCCACAAGGCCAAAATTTTGTTTATTTATTCGAAGTAAGAAGCATTCACCTCCAGAGTTTCTAACACAGAGTCAGTCTCCGGCTAAAGATTTAAGCTTTTGGGGTTGGCTAGTTAGAACGAGGATAATGCTATCCCTGCGCTTGCCTATTCCGAGCGAGAACGTTCTTGCTCCGCTTAAAATACCGAAACCACACTCGTCGCGCTTCCCTTGTCCCAGGACCCAAACACACCTCCTCTCTAGTACTTCGCCTTCTCTTCCCGAACCCAAGTTACAGGGTAATACTACTATTCCTCGGGCGACCGCCGCGGATGTGGTTCCGAAAGAAGAGAGCAGGGAGTTAAATGACGGAATTGCCCCTCCGGAGAAGGAGGAGGAGGCTTTGCCGGAGGGGCTGAGGCGAGAGTTGATGCCGAAGCACGTGGCGATTATAATGGATGGAAATGGGAGGTGGGCCAAGCAGAGGGACTTGCCGCCCGGGGCGGGTCACCAGGCGGGTGTGGAGTCATTGAGAGCTGTGGTAGACCTTTGTTGCAGGTATGGGATAAAGGTTCTCACTGTTTTCGCTTTTTCTTACGACAACTGGATTCGGCCCAAGGTAACTAAATTTACTTCAAGGTTTTTTTCTTTTTTTTTTTTTTTTGGAGAAGAATCGTTATATCTTTTATTATTATTATTATTATTTTTTTACTCATTTATTTTTAGTTTGAGCTTGGAATATAGTAATTTGGTTTTGGTGCTTTTGTAGGTGGAGGTTGAGTTTTTGATGAGTTTGTTTGAAGGAGTGATAAAGTCTGAATTGGACAAATTTGAAAGGTAGGGCTTCTCTTCAAAAATTCAAATGATTTTTGGACAGTTTTCCAAATTTCACTTATTTTTTTTTCCTGTTTGTTTTAAATAATTAGTAGTGGTTGGTTAGGCCAATGGTTTGTAGTTATGATTCGATTTCTTGTAGGACCTGCGCAGTAATATGCTAGAGTTGTTTCCTACCTCTTCTCTACTTAAAAATATATATATATACACAATTTTATTTATGTATATCCTTTTGTCCTCCTGTGTGTGGTGCATGACTTCCCAATATTTAGGAGTATTGTTCACAGAAGAATTCTATGTCCCTCTCTTTTACACTCTTTAGTTTCACAGTTTGTCCATTTTTTTTACTCTTCAGTCTCACAGTTTGATGTGTGGATTCCGCTATCCAATTTAATATTATAATAATACAATAAACTAACGTGGAATCCACATATCAAGCAGTGAGACTGGGAAAATACAAAAATAAGTATAAAAGAGAGTGCATTTAGCATTCTTTTTATTTCTATTCGTGTTCTCTAGAGAGGGTCATAGTCCAAAATCTAATCAAAGATCTGGAGCATACTACATATTGACTCATGGAAGTCATAGGTTCCACTTATAAAATTGATGGAGACAGTTGTTGTTTCTAATTTTATTGATGTATCTGAAATTTCTAAGGTGCTGTAGTGTTGATTAATATGATACTATCGCCATTTGCTTTATTTCATTTTTCATTAATACGAAATCTTTTTGTTTGTATTGATTAGAGATGTTCATTTGCAGAAGATCGTCCCATGAGTATAACCAGATGATGATTTGATTTAATCACTTCTTGTTTTCGACAGGGAAAGTATTCGAATATCCGTGATTGGCGATTCGTCGAGGCTCCCAGAATCTCTACAGAAACTGATAGCTGATGCAGAGGAGAGGACCAAGGAACACTCAAGACTCCAACTCATAGTTGCTGTTAGCTACAGTGGTAAATATGATGTCTTGCAAGCCTGCAAAAGTATTGCTCACAAAGTAAAAGATGGCCTTGTTCAAGTGGAAGATATAGACGAAAGCTTGATTGAACAGGAACTGGAAACTAACTGTACCGAGTTTCCATACCCTGATCTACTCATTCGGACCAGCGGCGAACTCAGAGTCAGCAACTTCTTGTTGTGGCAGTTGGCCTACACCGAGCTTTTCTTCGCACCAGATCTCTGGCCTGATTTCGGGAAAGACGGGTTTGTAGAGGCCTTAGTTTCATTTCAGCAGAGACAAAGACGCTATGGTGGACGCAAGTGATAACCAGTTGAAAATCCTTTTATGTTTATCACATTATTGATGGAGCATAGTATTATTATGCAAAACCCTTTTTTAGAATTTCTCAAAGTTTGGCTGGGAAGCCTAAAATATTAGGAATAGCTACACCCATCGGCAAGTTATCAATCTCAAAGTGCTGGATTTACATATTATGATAAATAATCATATAGTTACTTCCAGCTTTGTATCAATATTTGTATATAAAATACACTTACATATGTAATTTTCCAAGCATTGATTCACCATGTGTTAAATCATAGCTGCCCTTCCTTTATAGTACTGATACATGCTCTGTAATTTTTGTGTTCTCTCTTATCTTTTTTCTCTGGTCTTCTCAATGCAGAACGAGCATTTTGCCAATCAGATTACTTCTGGTTTCTTTCCGAATGCCCATTTATTAAAGAGATAATGACAACAGTACTCAGTAATAAAAGTTGTACCAAAACTTCATTTAAAAATAAATAAATAAATAGGGGGAAAAAAAACAAGTCGTACCAAAACTAACGCTTTTTTCCTTATTTGTCATCTTTTCTTAACTACAATAGTAGAAAAGTCATGTATGTTGCCCCTTCTTGACGAAGGAATATGTTTTTTCTGTCACATATATTACAATAACCTTGGTTTGTCAATAACTAAAGTACCTTAATTAGCTTATAATCCCATTTAAGTTTATAAATTCTACCCTTAATTTCATGGGCTATTGATTTCAAAAATTAGATTAAACAT
Source organism: Trema orientale (assembly GCA_002914845.1). Lineage (NCBI taxonomy): Eukaryota > Viridiplantae > Streptophyta > Magnoliopsida > Rosales > Cannabaceae > Trema > Trema orientale. The sequence goes on along the minus strand of JXTC01000365.1, from coordinate 300,734 downwards.
TTGCTTAACCTTACATGTTAAATAGATTCATTCTCCTTCAAAGATTGGAAACAATGGTTGGATTCAGGATGAGATGAAATATTCTATTCTTTCAACAAGCATCCAGTCACTACAATGGCCTCTAGTGATGAGGATTTTACTAAGCCAAAACTCATAAGTTCCTTCTAATATACATCACTCTCATATGATTATCCATAAGCTTTGAAAAGGTAAAATGACATCAAATGTGGTAGAATGGCTGCTTCTGATAATTATTTGATTAATTCAGGATATTGTTTCTTTGTTAGATATTGGTGGTGGTGTTGGTGGTACATGTTATTTTGTTTCCAGGGATGGGAACAAGGCAGTCCACACATTAGCCAAGTCTGTATTTAATATGGTTGGTACTACGATGTATTTTGAGAAAGTTATTGATTGTATTGCTACTATTGCAACAAACGATATGCATTTCCTCTTTTTCTCTTGAAAAAAAATGTAAAATTATAAGTCAACAGTTACAAGTTACAAGATGATAAGTGACAAAAGAACAATCATAGTTATTGATAGGGTGTCCTATAGATCGATATCATACTATTTTAGACATATTCTATTTATATGCATTTTTAGAAATTGCATCTAATTCAATCTGCAAAAATGTTTTCAACCAATTCAATCTAGTTCACACATTTAGGAGAAAATGACACGAGTAGGACTAATTTGGGCCAAAATAACTTTTTTGTGCATTTTCTTAAAAAATGATATTTTAAGGAGTGTCAATGATAACTTGACATATGGTCAAGAAGTTCTTGACCGTGAAAAAGTCCAAAATAATTATTTTTTCATGATCAAGAAGTTCTTAACTTATAGTCAAAAAATCTTTGACACTCTTAAAAATGTCATTTTTAGACAAATGCACAAAAAAAGTCATTTTGGCCCAAATTAGTCCTCTATGTTATTTTTTCCACATTTAGTCATTTTTAATGGCTATTTTGGCCTGGTTAATAAGCCCATGTATTTGGTTTTAAGTTGGTTTTTGATCTGAGATTATTCATTTTGGCAAAAAGTAAACTATTACATGTTTGGCCTACCACTCATCATTTTGCATTTTTTTAATTTTGAAAATATACAATTACATTAAAATCTAAAATTTAAGAAAATAACCAACTTATAAAAATAAATTTTTATTATAAATTATATATAATTACAACATATATAAATTGTAAAAATAAGTGCATAAATATATAAATAATTTTCTGTTTACGTAATTCGTAAAAGTGCGGATATCAGAATTTCAACCCAATCTAATTTATGTGCAATGTGCATGTGGATGTGTGGATAACCACATGTATACAGATTGAATCTGATTAGGCGGATCTTGAATACCCCTAGTTATTGAACTACAAGGTACGTAGTTTGGTTCTTCGTATTCATAGAAACTTCTTTTGATTTTTTTTATAAAAAAATTAGAAAAATAGTTTTTAGCATATTTGGTTCCTATGTTATTTGCAGGTTGGCAAAATAGTCCCCTGGGTTTTTCTTGGTAATTAGGTTCTTAAATTTTAAAAATATTAGCAATTAAGTCCTTTTTGTTTGTAAATGTTAAAGTCTTTATGAAATTGAATACGTCTAAGTGAAAAAAAGTTGGTATTTCACTAACACTAACTAGTTTGAAAGGAAATAGAAAAAAATTTTAAAAGAAAATTTGAAAACTAAAATTTTTATTTTTAAAAATTTTCAGATTATTTTGTTAATTGTAATTGATTTTTATTTATTTTCTTTCTAATTTCATTAGTGCTAGTAAAATATTGATTTTGACCATTAAAAATTTTGTATATGGCTTAGAAATGCTCAATTTCATCCAACATTATAAAAATCACTAACGAAAAAGATTTAATTGCTAAGGTTTTTAAAACTTAAGAATTTAATTATCAAAAAAGTAACTGAAGGACCACTTTGCCCAAATAATATAAAAGCCAAACATGCTAAAAATCCTTAGAAAAATAAGAAAGTTGAAATGATGTGCTCCTAACGTTGTGACACAGATCAAAGAATCAGGACCTTGTATTAGTCAACTGTGAGAAATTGAAAGAGCGTTCCCATATTTTCCATTTGGTTGGTGCTTTTGGCGATTTAGTCACAATATTAATGACTATATATGATCAGTGCATCTGTGATTAAAAGATGGCGACTGAAGAATCTATGAACTAAACTACATAGCCACTAATGGTGGTGGTTTGCAAGTTGACCGTTGCACCCTCATTTTAGAATATAGACAATAATTTGCTTGTTTTGTTGGCAACGCCAAATTAGAGTATTATAGTATGTTACTATAATCGTTTTATTCTTCAGCATTGACCTGACCTCTCTCTATTTTTAGTATTAAACTTTTGGGGCTCTAGGATGTTGACTTCTGTATTCGATTCTCGCGTATTAAAGGGGGCATTTTAAAATAGGACTGTGTCAGTTTCTTTTTTTTTTTTTTTTTTTGAGGGGACTGTGTCAGTTCTCGGATGAAGTACAAATGTAAAATTTGTAAGAATGATAGTAATACAAAGAGGATATTATTTTGAAAATTTGGGCCTATATTTTAGTGTTGAATGGGGCACTTGTAAAATTAGTAAATTGTAAATTGTTAATGAGTGGCAATTGTCAGGCATTACATTTTAGGTAACTGAAAAAAGATTTTTTTTTTTTGAGGAAAAATGAAAAAAGATATTTATATTGTGACGATCCCTCCATAAAATGTCGAAAGAAATAATGTTTTTATTAAAAAACAATGTTTGAAAGGAATGATCATTAAACATTAATCTTGCCATTAAAATAAATGTATCGACCAATGATTGCCTCACGTGTCAAAAGTGGGGATTTAGTGGGAGAATTGGGGGCATGATGACTAGGATGAATGTACATTATCCACAACGCTAAAAGATAAAAAGAAAAGAAAATAAAGCAACAGCTTATGAATCCGATGTACTTTTAAATCCATATTATAAAGAATTTATTTGTTCTTTTGTTGAGATTAAAGAATTTCATATCTTGTCCTTCATTACAATTTACAATTATAGAACCATCACAGCAAATATTAAATTAATTAATTAATTGAAGATAAATATGGGGAGTGCATTACTGGCATGGTCATTAAGATGTGGTTCATCAGGCTATGGGGTTATCCGTCATTTCATGCCAAAGCCGCCCGAGATATCATAAAACTTGGGGCTACTTTTGCCGGTTTTGGTTTCTCCAAACTTGAGCCCCCATGTAGTTACTAAACGACCAATTAAACACCGACACGTCATGCAATCGGCAGGATCTTTCTTATCAAATCAAACGTGGCCCATTTCTACTGGTCTTATAATGCACGAAGAGAAAGCATTGAAGACAGAGGAGCCCACTTCGACAAGATGGATTCATGGATAAGATATTTAAAAAGTCAAATCCAGCCGACGAGGGCACATAGGTAATTTCAAGTACATGTCCTCTTTTGCCCTGTTTTTAATGAGAGCGGACAGTGAAGTAATGGCCTCTGGGTTTGTCCTGTATACCCTGTTTTCGGCTTTTTGATCTTTGGAACCGGGAAAAGCTAAACTGAGCAGATAAAAAGCTTCAATATTTAGGGTTTATTATTCTTTTTTTTTTTAATTAATTATTTTTTCCCTGATTTTCTGTTTGTTGGATGGGAATAATTTTCCGGGAAAATATATCTGGCCATGGGAAAATCGTTCAAGGACTCGTTGAAAGCGCTTGAAGCAGATATTCAGCACGCCAATACTCTGTGAGGCTCTTCTCTGTTTCAGATTTTTGTTTCTCTGTTCGGAATTTGGGATTCAATAAATAATGATTTATATATATATATATGTATATTGTTTGTTTTTTCAACTTTATACTGTAACAAAACCATGAATAACGATTAGTGTTGAGTTTAGATTTTCAGTGACTTCTCCTAGCAAAGATGGTGGAACAAAAGTTTACGAATATTTTACTTTTTATTCTCTTTTTTTCTTTTTTTTGGGTATTATTAGTGTATTTGATTTTTGTAAGTTGAATGAATATGAATCAGTCAATGCTTGACGTATTACGTTCAAGCTTTTCACCTGTAAAGTTGGTTTTTTAGTCTATCAGATTTATTAATTTACAGTTCTATTTATCCAGTATATAAGATTTCTGTTATAATGACATTCTGGGCATGCTCTGCATTTTTTTTTAATTTAAAAAAAAAAAAAAAAGCAGTTCAAGAATGTGGGTTATAATTATCATTGTTGTTTTTGTTGTTGTTGTTATTATATATATTATTGTTATTATTTCTTATTTTTTATGCAAGGTTTCCAATCCAAGTCTCCAGTTTTGATGATATGTTGCGGAGAGTTATTTGTTTTTGCTTCTTTTCTTTTTGTGAAGTATGTGCAGTTGATAGTGCTTTTGGGATTTCAATTCTGGGTGTTTATTTATTTTTCCTAATGTTTTCTCCAGGGCTTTAGATTATCCAAGGGAAAAAGATGGAGCACGACTCCAGATGAGACTATCTTACAGCTCAGTGGCGCACCTCTTCCTTTTTCTTGTTCAGTGGACTGATTGTCACCTTGCCGGAGTGCTTGGTTTGCTTAGGATTCATATTTATATGGTAATTTCTTTTACTTTCATACATACACACACATTTAGTGTGCGTGTATGTACACTTGACCTTATTGTTTGTTGTTCTAGTTTGTCTTAGTTTTTTTACTTGTGATTGACATTTAGTTTGCGGGCTTTTTATCCCATCCCATCCCCGGAAAAAAAAAAAAAAAAAAAAGAACAATGTAGTAATTTTTATGGTGACTTACTTCTTTGTTTGGGTGTGGCATTGTGGTGGATTGCTCTAGACCTTTGCAGATGGCAAGACTACCATGTCCATTTATGAAAGGAAAGCCAGCATAAAAGATTTTTATGGTGAGTGACTCGGTGGTAGTCGAAGATGTACAAGTTAGTGTATGAATTCCAAGCATTGTTACCACTTCTTCTCCTTATCATTTTAGCTTTTGTGGGCAGCGGTTATATTTCCTTCTCTATTACAACTTCAGAAAGGCATCACTGATTTGGAGGACAGGAAACAGAAGGAGGTTTGCAATGTCAGATACAAAAGAAAGGATGAATTGGAAAGAGGTAAACTCTCCGAAGCTGACAAAGAAAGAGAAGAAGAATGTGGAATTTGCATGGAGGTGAACTGCAAATTTGTATTGCCTAATTGCAGCCATTCGATGTGTTTAAAATGTTATCGAGATTGGTAAGCTTTTGTTTTTCTTTTACTTCTTCCTTTACTCTTTCAAGTATCATTTGTTGTCAACAAACCAAGAACATAAGAAAAAAGGGGTAATGCACCATCTTATGGTCACACCTATTTGCTGTTTGAGTTATAACTTTTGATTGTTTTGTTCTTGGAAGTTGGAAACATTGTTTCTGTTACTGGGAGAGAATTCTAGGGTCCATGTTTGCTTGTGGAGAGTATAATGAAGTGAGAGAATAGAACTAAAGAACACTCTAGAAATTGATAACAATCAGCACTTTGTCGTCTATCCTAGCTAAGCACAAGCAAAGAAAACATTACAGAATCTCTGGGGACATTCATACCTTAGATTTTTGTTTTTTGTTTTTTTTTGGCCCTAAAGAATAGTTTTGGTGTCAATATAATGCTCCATGGCAGATGCATAATGTATTCTCATATCCCCATGCATAAAGAGGCAGTGCCCCTGCACAAAAGCATTATTTCTTTCTCCTCTTCTGAGTTGTTAGTTACCTGCTTCAAGCTCAGCAAAGAGTGGAAAGTCTGAATTAGATCATGAGTATTGCTGGGTGTTGACACATGCATTTGTTCAACACTGATGTGTTGCTTTCTGACTTGCCTAATACCGAGTGGCACGTAATGAGAATTTTCCTGTTTGCTTCAGGCGTGGGCGGTCTCAATCGTGCCCGTTCTGTCGGGACAGCCTCAAGAGAGTCAACTCGGGTGATCTTTGGGTCTTCACAGAAAAGTCTGATGCTATTGATTTATCAATAATTTTGAGGGAGGACCGCAAAAGGTTATTCATGTACATTGATAGATTGCCACTCGTTGTTCCAGATCCTGTATATATTCCCTATGACGCTCATGTTCGGTGAGCCTCATGTCAGCTTCTGGAAACTGTCTGTTTTGTGCATAACTATCTATCCTGGTTGTAAATTCATTGGAGACATTTTGAACTGCGATAGCTCTTCGCCTTGGTTCTGTAAATGTCCTTAGAACTGGGAGATAATGCTTTCTGTGGCTCTTTTGATTGTTCCTTGTGCCGGTTTCTGGTTTTATATTTGACCCAAACGTGGCAATGAAATATAGTTCACGTACCAATTTTGTTAATTCCTTCTCGTTCAATCAATCGTTCGTTGCTTGGATTTTTATTTGAAGTCACCATTGATCTTGTCGAGGATAACATTCCTCTGTTGGGTGCCTGATTCCTTTTGACTCTCATCCATTTATGCACACACAACTATTCCGAAGAATATTCACCATAAAATATGCGATTTTCCTCTCATTGGTAGTTGGTCCTTGAAATTCTTTTATGCTTTTTAGTTTGGTCCAAGAATCAAATAGAATATACATATATATAGGAGGCGGCTATATATATTCTTTTTATTTATCCATAGATATCTTTTTGACCTAATGACTTCTATAATTTGAGTAGATGAAAAAAAATATCTATTATTTAATGATTTTTTCTCTTTTCTTTTTATTATAAAAAGACATGTGTGATTAATTTTAAATGATTAAAACTATACCTATAGATAGGTAAGAAACAAAAAGTACCTACTGAACTGGTGTCCATATATGTGTGTGTATATATATATAGCGCGGATGTAGTCCCGCTGGTGGGATCAGTCCCGTTCATGTTTTAACCCAACACAGGTCATGTTCTAGTCAATATAGATCAGTTAAAATATGACTTATGTTGGCCAAAATATGAATGGGACTGGTCCTCTTGAAGGGACTACATCTGTGGCCTATATGAACAATGCTATAGAACACAAGTGATGCTTATCAGTTCTAATTAATAAACTGAGTTTCACATGAGTCCCACTTGAGATGTCACTATAATTAGCTAATAACAAACTGATACATCATATGTAGTGTTAGGCACTATTATATATATTGGCAATTTGAACTTTATTGATTTACGTAATTCCATGATCCAAAACATAGAAAGAAAGTTAGGAGAGAATGTATTAAAAATATGAAAATGTATTAAAAATATGAAAATTGAGTACCGTTTTGCCATATGAAACTTAGTACGGATGATTGTCATCATATTTCTAACAAGTTAACTTCACCTGAGGGTTGTCCACCAAATATTCATAAGAATTATTTCTTTTATATTAATACTATAACCTTCGGAATATTTAGCACAACTCACTAATAGAAAGAGATATAAAGCTTATCACAAAATGTTGACATGTGTCTTATACCTCTGTTAATGTTTGATGATTAACATTTAATTGCTATTCCAAATAACTACATCTACCTTGTATCGATCTTGTAAAGTTTTAGCATTTAAAACTTCAATTGACGTTAATTGACCGAATGCTGAATAGTTAATTTTTTTTTCAAAGACTTATTCGTTATCAAATTACTAACTTCAACGATAGATCTGTGTTTTTTTTTTTTTCATCAATAAGATAAAAAATAGAGAGTCTACTATTTTGAAACATATTCACTTGTTAAAATTGTTTGTTATGATTCTTGAGGATTCTGATATATGGTAGGTTAGTTAATGGATAAATATATTTAGGGTCTACATTTGTGCTCGTAATTAATTAGTGAAGATTTTCAATTAATTAAAACAATACAGAAGATGAGCTAATTAATGTTAGTCTGAACATAAGTAGTGTCACAATATTTTCCATGTGTTTGGATACAACAGGCGATTATAAGGATAACACGTTTAATATGATAAATAAATAAATAAATACATAAATAGACAGGAATAAATTGAGAATGATGTTAGTTAGAGGTTCTAGTAGAATATTAGATGCTGGCATTAGCGATATTTGTCCATAATACCGGTTAGAGTTTGTTAGATGTGTTAAAACTCAATGTAGTAAAATCAACTATATCATCGGAAAAAATAGTGATAATAAAAATTGAACTATAAATAAAAAAAAATAATGTGCTAGAATTTGAATAGGACCAGTCATAATTTAAAGTATATTTATATATAAGTATGTATAATAATACTAAGAAATTGTGACAAAAATCTCCACACCTCGAATTTGTGCTATACATCAAGCAAGATTTTACGAAGAGTAGCTTGATAGTTCATACTAAGACGAATAATGCATATATACATGTGGATATGGTCTAGTTACTGTACTATTATAAATAATCATATAGTTTCTTGTATTAATATTTGTATATAACATACACACAATATTTATTTTCCGAGCATGGATTAACCTTAAATCATAGCTGCCTTCTCTTATGATACATATGGCGAGCAATATTAATGTATGCTATGTAATTTGTATTTTCAACTTTGTCTTTTTGTCCCAAATTTTCTTAGTGCAGATGATCAAATTCCATCTAGTTTCTTCTTGGATATCCCTTTATTGAAGAGATGTTGTAAAGGGCATATATTTTATTGAGTGCAGGGGCAAGAAGTACATCTCAAACACATCTTTTATTCAGATAACAACAGTAATTATGGATAAGTTTTAGCAAGACTAATGCTTTCTTTTCTTGTTTTTAATATTATGTTAACTAAAATATAAAAGTCATATATGGTTTTCCTTTTACTTACGATACAGTAGTCACGGGTGACTCAGCATGATTTTAGGTCTTATTCATAATTTTTATGTACGTTTTAAAATAAAATATTTTAATATTAAAAATTATATAAAAATTAGTTTCTTAAATTTTTATCGACAATGTGAACAATAAATATCGATATCATACTTTTTTAGTCTATTTTCTTTATTAATGAAATAAGTTTTAAATACTTGGTTAATTTTTATTTGAGAATCTTTCATTTATTAACATAAAAAAATAATACAAGTTGTGATTTGTAAAATTCTTAATTATTAGCATTAGCTACTGCTTCATATTCCTTAGTAATCTCCTGACAACTTTGTGGAGTTGGAAGGAATAAAAATTATAATAGCAATCTCCATCAAGCTATGAAAGAATCAAATATAGAGTATGAGGATATGAATTCTTTTGACCCAACTTAGCCTGGAGTTGAGAATGAAAATAGGGAAAAAGAGAAGAATCTTAGGAAAGAAATGAATTTAATAGCTGCAGCTTTGGAAAAACTAACGAAAATGAATATTGAAATGAAGTAATTTATAATTCAAGATATTAAGAAGGTTGATGATCTAAGTTTGGAGTCCAAAGTAGTAGTTTATAGAGCCTTTATAAAAGATGAGAAAGCCACCAAAGCATTTCTTGCTATCACAAGTGAATTGCAACCCATTTGGTTGAAAATGAAGTTTGGGAATGATATCTTTGAAGCATAGTTATTGTTGATATCCTACAACTTTGATATGTAATAAATATACCAGCATCTTTTATAATACATGGATAAAATTGAATGATGCTGATCTAGAGCAAAAGACATATCAAGAAATTAATACAATTTTTTTTTTCCCAATGAGCTCAAGTTCTCTATTTTTTTATATTATTCATTATTTTGATTTGTTTCCATTTTTATTAAATTATTCATGTTTTGTTTTCTGTAATCTTATAATTAGCTTGACCACTAACATAATTAAGAGAGAGACGGAGACAAAAAATTCAAAACGGTCAATATTTATAACTTTTTTCCTTTTTTTTTCGTTGTTCTCCAAATAAGAGGAAAAAGATGGTGACAAATTCATTTTTTTTCCTTCATATTTTTTCTTACTTTCAAATATGAGAAAAATTCAACTTTGTTTCCTCCTTATTTTTTTTTTCCTTTTTCTCTCATTTTTTCTTTCATCTCCAAAGTCTGGGTTCCAAACATAGCCTTAGAATCATTTCTTTTTCTCTCTTACTATTGATAGACTCCATTTCAATCCTAGCTTATAAATAATATTCAAGATCGTCTTCTTTATCGGTTATACCTATTATATATATATATATATATACACACATACAATTAAAATAACATAAAATCAGTCATTGCATGCACCATTAAAGCCTAAACTCAAGTAGACAGCCACCTTACTCCCTTTTTTCCTCCTTTTGCACATCTCGGACAATATATATATCACTATCTTTTACATTCAATATATTTGTTAAAACTTCTCTTTAGTTTATTGTTCTCCTCTCCCTAGATATAGACGTACATAATTTTCCTTTCTATTAGGCTCTGGTTCGAATCCGGATTTTGAAGAAAAAAAAAATTACAAGGAAAAAATCGCAGAAAAAAAATAAAAAATACTTCATGAAAGTTTATAGAACTTTATTTTCACATTTTTTGTTTTACTAATTAATGTGTCAACACTCTATATACTAAAAAATAACATTAAATCAAACTCTTACTTTTTTTGAAAATTTTTTTTATT
>JXTC01000365.1:264626-289830 GCA_002914845.1 Trema orientale | reverse complement strand
ATATATATATGTATATATATATTCTATAGTCAATATTAAGAGAAGTTCCACACATGTATTGGTCAATCAAAGAACCCTTATCTTGCCATTTATGTTCTCGGCTTTAAAGGCCAAATTGTGATAAAGTTTTATTGGTGAAATCTTCTGGTTACTTAATCTATCTCTCTGTCTATATTTATTTTCCAGCAATTTAAATTTCTTGAAATTCCGATTGCTATAGAACTTGGTCCTTAGATTTGTTTTCGGTTACTTCGATTCCACTACTTCAAATTCAGCATCTATACTTTCCGAGTATAATTTGTCTATGCTGTTAATGGGTCCTTTATTTTCAATTCTCCATCATTTTAAAAAAAAAAAAAAAAAAAGAAAAAAGAAGAAGAAAATAATCAGTACATTTACCCTTCATACCTTCTATTTTCAGTACTGACTTTCAAGATGGGCTTTCACATTTTATTTTATTTTTTTATATAAACGAGCTCTTCAAGAAAATATTATTAACTAAAACAAAAGACTTCAAATTACAATGTAAATATAAAGATTATAACTTCAAACTTCTCAAAAAAAAAAGAGACGAAAAATGGATCACAAACATAACTAAGACGAAATGTGTGGGTTACTCTAATTCTTTAAGAGAAGGAGATAATAAGGACCACTAGCAATCTATTACCTTCAACACATGCTCTTGGTTGCATTCTTAGTGAGGTAGACTACATGAGCCAACACCAATTGAGATCCATACTTATAGAAAAGAAAATCAAACGAAAACTGGTCACTAAATAGATCTAGATTTGAGAAGAAATCTCAGATTTAAGATCTGGATTAGACTAAAATCCACACAAAATATTGTACTACAAACCAGATCTAGATCTGGACTTATTAAAACTGAAAAAGAAAAAGAAAAAGGAAGTAGAGAGCGAGGAAGGGGGAAGGGAGGAAGAAGAGGGTGAGGAGAGGAGGCTGGATAAGGAAAAGGGAAGACCCCCTCTCCGAATAAACGGGGCAGCATTGTCTTTTTTGTTGAGGGGAGATGCAGATAGAAAGAAAGACTAGGATTTTTTAGGTTTCCACATTTCAATATCTAATATCTCTGATCTAACAAATTATGCGAATTTAATCTAACTACTACAGTGGGACCAAATAAGAAAAACATGGCTAATTTTTCTTGGTTTTGCTTAATGGTGATACATAGACATGTTAACTAGATTACACCAAGGACAAAAATGATGTCTAAAGTGATCCATATGGAAGTTGTTGAAGTTGGTTAGAATTAATCAGTTTAATTAAATTGTGATTATATATGATAATACCAAATATAGAACAAAAATTGTGCTTTACTTTATAATATATTTAATACCAAATATAGAATAAATTAAAATTAGCAAAACAAATAGACATGTTACCTAGATTACACCAAGGACAAAAATGATGTCTAAAGTGATCCACATGGAAGTTGATGAAGTTGGTTATAGTTAGTCAGTTTAATTAAATTGTGATTATATATGATAATGCATAAGGAATTCTTCTAGATTGCATCTATATATTATCTGTATTTGGAGTATAGAGAATTTTAATGGAAAGTGTACGTATAAGTAATTAAATGAAATTGAAAAATGAGATTAAAAATTGCATTATTACTAAAATAACGTTGTTTAGCATTGTGCTTTACTTTATAATATATTTAATACCAAATATAGAATAAATTAAAATTAGCAAAACAAATAGTGCATTACAGGATATGGGCTTTATAACGACGACAATTGTCATAGCGACAACAATTGTCGTCGATATAGTACAAAAGGTCACTGTAATAGATCTATAGCGACGACAATATCGTCGTTAATTAGTTGTCGGTATAATTCCGTTGGTATAGTCCCTCTATAGTGACGAGAAATAGTGTCATCATAATATTACACTATATGTCATCGCTGCAATGCCGTCAAAAAACGACTAAAAAATGACGATGTCGGCCGTCGTTACGACTAATGTTGTCGCTATAGATTTATTCTTTTAAAAAAATATTTAAATATAGTTATAGTGACGACTAACGTCATCACTAATTAAATTCAAAAAAACTTATAGCAACGACAAATAACGATGACATAGATATTTTAATTTTTTTAAATAATTAAATTATTACAATAAAAAATAAAATTATAAAATAGAAATAAATAGAAAATATTTGAAACATAAAATATAATTAAAAATTTAAATTAAAATAAAATTTAAAATAATTTCATAACAAAAATACACATAAAATAAAATTTTAATAAAAGTATTCAACACATGGAAAAAAAATTGAACTATCTATGTAGCTAGCTAGTTAGCTACCCAAGTCAGTCTCATCCTGATTTGTATTGTCTTAAGTATCAGAAGTTGGGAGAGGAGGTTCAGATCAGAATCTCGGAGACAATATTGGTGGCAGGGGCATCTGAAGAATATCAGGAACAGCAAGCCATTGATTGGACATCTGAAATCTCGGAACCAATCTCGCCAATATACTAGATATGTAATACAGTTGTTCGTCAAAGTACCGCCTCTCTACATCATGTTGTACTAAGAGAACTGCTTCACGCTAGTGGGCAACAGCCAGATTACTCTGTGTCTGGCTGAAAAAGTCTCACAACTTCAAATCAGGCACAAGATGATCCCGTGGTAGAGAAACTGCTGTAGAAGAAGTGTTAGTAGCTCCCTTGAGCTACGGACTGACTCTTTTCCTAACACGAGTATCTCATCAGCAATCATTATCTCATCAATATGAGGTGGTACAGATTGTATCGAAGAACTGAAGACATATGAAGATTCCTGAGACTACAAATAAGTGGTGCAAATCTCAACCATCTTATGCTAAAAAAAATGGGCAAAAAGCTCATAAAAAAATAAAATTAGTAGACAGTTAATGAACAAATAATTTAGAAGTTACTTATATAATTCTGCTCAACCTCCTTGGAAGGCCATCTGCCAGTCACAGGATCCATATATTTCTATCAGTAGTTCTCTACGATCGACTGCTAGTCTCCCATCTCAAGATTCCCCTGTACATTGAATTAGATAAGTAAATAAACAAAAGCAATAAAAAAAATATAGAAGTAAGAAACAAGCTATAAGAAGATTATCATATCATATATACTGGCGATAGTGGACTTAGGCTTCCTGCCTATTGACATACTTCACTTGTCCCTCATTACCAGCATTCCTCTTAGACATAGCATATCATTTAAAAATCCTTAATTAATAATGTAATAGTTATATAATTAATTTAGTAAAAGAGTACTTAAATGAAATACTAACCCTGAACTCTTCAGAGTTGAAATAATTTGCGTACTTGTTCCAAATCTGCTGAGTCATATCAGGAAGAACAGAACGACAAGCACGAGGAAGGTCAAGATTATTCTCGTCCCTGCCATTGAGCTTGAAGTGTTCATTGAGCTCATTCTTCCAGTTCTTATAGATGTCTTAAACAGTGCGGTCAATGCCTTGGGATACCCGAAGCAGCTCGTTATCGCTAACATTTTTATATCGGAAGTACTTTTGCAACTAGAAATAAAGTAATTAACAAAAATAATTTCAGTAAAATATAAGAATATAATAATAAATAAAAAATTCTTATCTTGACACCAGATCCACAAAATAATTTCAAATGAAATGAATGGTTAATGTATCTTTATTTATTACTTAGATAAAGTAAAAACATTCCTTGTACGTGACTAACACGGGGCATGAATCCTAAATGGGTCTAGTGAGGGTCTTTACTCACATCTTTTCCATGATATGTAGGCCTAACAGTAGCCGTATCTAAATAATGTTGATGAATAGTATAAATATGATATGATGCATATAGAAATGATGTTCATACAAATATATATTTTATTAATAATGTAACAAATATTCCCATAAAATACATACTTAATAACATTTTCATATTAATCATTATGACTATCAATATAATCTTCATGTTTATCTTGATCAACTTCATTATCATCGTCCACCTTTAATTCTTCTTCTTCTTCTACATAATCATCAATTATGTCATTACGATCAAGTTCGTTATCATCAATAAAATCATCTTTTTTCTATATTATGAATAATATAATTGGAATTTTGAATAAATTCACTTTGACTCCTACGAATGTAACTGATAAACTCCAGCTCACCAAGTTCAACTGTTAGGACAAAGTTTGAGGAGTTATAATCTTGCAGAATAATTAGCTCAGTATCATTATCTTGAATATCTCATCTACTTCGATGACTTAAGTCTCCTACAATTCTCTAATTTAGACCATTCAACAAATCATCAATATAAAAAACTTGTCTAGCTTGAGAAGCAAATATGCATTGTTCATTTTTGTACCACTCAGAATTGAGAGCTATACTTGTTATATATTTATATATATACACACACACATATATATACATTATACTTTTATTTTCTTCTAGGATTGGTATCAAACTATTTGCACTTGAATAAGACAACAGAATATGCTTCCATATAATTGAACTCTTAAATTTCTTCTAAACGGTTGTAGAATGTAATCTCATAAATCCTAGAGACAGATATACTACCATTCTGAATCAATCGTTTAGAAGCTGTCATATGAGTTACGAATCGAGTTTCGTTTATAATACATGCAGAATAAGAGGAGAGATGAAAATGTGGTCCAGATGCCAATAAGTACAACTTATTAGTTATTTCAGGGGATCTATTTTGACGTAATTAATACATTTATTAATTCAATTAAAATGTTAATTCAATTATTCTCTTGGAAATGTGGCCTAGATGCCAATGAGTACAACTCATTAGTTACTTCAGAGAATCTATTTTGACATACTTGATACATTTGTTAATTCAATTAAAATATTAATTCAATTATGTATTATTATTATTATTTAATCATATTAAATTAAATTATTAAATCATTAATATGTTAAATTATTCCTATTATCATTTATTAATTTTAATCAACTTTTAAGAAACGTGATAATTTTTATTTAGATCATATTTTTAATTTACAAAATTTATTCTAACCTAATTTCATCATTTATCATTGAATTAAATCACTAATTCTAACATTAATATTAATCCAAATTAAATATTTCTAATCTAATCTAACATAAATCCAAATTAAAAAATATACAGCATAAACCAAAAAAATAATTTTGGTAGATCTAATCTAATCTAACAATAGTTTTATTTTGGCAGATCTATTTGACTCCTCTTTGGGCATTTATTTTAGTTATCTTTTGGTTTTCCTCTTTGAGGAATGTTTTGGTCTTTAACCTTTTGTATTTTTTTTTAATTTATTTTAATAAAGTTCTAGGGAACCTATTCTAAGTTTCTCCATATACAATCTTATCAAAAAAAAAAGAAAAAACCAAAACAATATCACATTTCAATTTTTTCATATTAAAAAATATAATTACTTAAAATAATCATTTCCACACAAACATTAATCTTACATATTCAATTTAACAATAAATCCAACATAATCTAACAAAATTATTTAATAAATCTAAATAAATCTCATAATATTTTTAAAAACAAAACAATTTCACCATGCCACATATCCAAAATAATCTTACATCATCTAACCATATCACAAATCTAATATAATAAAGTTATATTATATGATTTAAATAATATAAGCTAACCTATTATTTTTAACTAATATGACATAAACACATTTTAATAATAATCTAGCCTCATTATTTTAACTAATATATAAAACTAACCCATTCTTAACTAATATATAAATCTAATAATAATCTAATCTAATTCTTATTTTTAATAATCTGTAAATTATTCTTTTGAAAAAACAAAAAAAATAACTAGCGAGACGACAGAGGGGGATGGCGGCGGAGACACGGCTCTATAAAGAGAGAGAGAGAGAGAGAGAGAGAGGGAGAGAGAGAGATAGAGATAGAGAGAGAGATGGGCGAGAGAGTGAGAGAAGAAAATGAGGAAGAAGACGAGAGGGGGGGTTTTAATTTGCAGGACGTATAGCAGCGACAAATGTCGCCGCATTTGTCGCCGCTATTAACAGTACATGTCGTCGCTATAGATCTTGACGACACTATTTTATTTTTAATTTTTTCCTGGTCAAATTTGGGAGGGCAAATTGGGTTTACCTATAGCGACGGTAATTATTTTTTTATTTGTTATCGCTAATAATTATTATTTTTATTAATTAATTTATGTTTTAAATAAAAAAAGTTAAAAAAATTCTATAACGGTGACAAATATCATCACTATAGGGTCTGATATTTTCAGATCTCCCAAAAAGCATCTATTTTCCCACAGGTGAGTTACCATAGAATAATGTATTTTTCCATATAGCTTATAGCAATAATAATTATTTGTTGTCACTATGTTTTTCCCTATAGTGACGATAAATACCGTCACTATAGTAATTTTGGTCAAACTTTCACAGTTGTCCTCTGATAGCGACCACATTTTAATTCTGGTTAAACTTTTATAGTCGACCTCACTATAGATATATGTCTATAGCAGCGACAAAATATCGTCATTATAGAAGTCGTCGCTATAGCCCGTTTTTCTTGTATAGGCATTACATTGCTATATGCTAAATTATAGTATTAAACACAATGAATAGCATTGCATTGGAGAAAGTCTAGGACCATCTTCAATGCATATGTTATTTCTAATATAATATTTAACATAAAAAATAGTAAGATGCACCAAATTTATATTTTTTCTCCAAAGCACAATGTTATTTAGAGTGATTGATTAATATATTATTATTATTTGTTAATTAATGCCCTTAATTAATAAATAAATATAATTTATTGAGCATTAATAAAGTAGTTGAGAGTGAAAAATATATTAGTAATTTATAGAACATTGGAAATTGATATATCAAATATTTTAATATTACTAAATGACACTTTTGTAAATAAAAAGTCAAAGTTGGATTAAATATCAAATTATACAATGCATTATTGTAAGGGCTGGCAATTCGTGTTATCGTGTCGTGTTCGGGTCGACATGATTACGATACGACACGATAACACCTAACCCGAACACGACACGATTAATAAACGTGTCAAAAATTTAAACCCGAACACGACACGATTAATACACGTATAATACGACACGACACATGTAACCCGTTTAATAAATGTATTATGTATCATATTATGACCCATTTGACACAGTTATTCAAAATTGACATGATTATTCTAATTTAACACGATTATGCAATACTTAATTTAATTGTACTCCTATAAATATGCTCAGAATTAATCAAAATCATGTTTAATATATTAAAATATTAATAAATGTGTCGTATTAGTGTTGTGTTGATACGACACAAAAACGATACGTTTAATTAAACAGGTTACACAGGTTATTTTTGGGTTAAGTGGGTTGACCCGAAACCCACCCGTTTATTATACGTGTTACACATGTCAACCTGAAATTGACACGAAAATTAAATGGGTCACCCAAATCCGTTTATTTCGTATAGTTTTCGAGTTGTATCGTCGTGTCGTGTAGAAAATTATCAGCCCTAATTATTGTTCAATAGAACAACATGCATGACGTATGATAAATTATAGTATTGGCATAATCAAATATCATTTCTTAATTAGAAACCAACCAATTTAAAACCATATGTGATATTGTGAATCTTAGGCTCAAAGCGCATAGTGCACAACTTATGTGAATCGTATGTCGTTTCATTTTAATCTTTTGACTTCTTCTTTTTTCCAATTCAATATTATCTCTTACTCTTTAGGATATTTTATATTTAATCTCGTAGTTTCAAAGATTAAACTTGAATTCTCCACAATATAACTAGGGCTCTCTCCTCTCCATTAGTTATCCTTCCTCCACGAGCAACTCTCTTTAATTGACAGGTGCCTTCCCTACCGGAGAGGGGGTTTTTCCTCTCTCAGGTATGGGTTCTTTATAATTTTCTTTTCTATTTTTTGTTTTAGTTTTGAATAATCCTCCCATATGGAGAGGTAGTTTTCCTCTTAGATCTATATCTAGAGTGGTCTCGAGTCCCCCAAATCTAGATCTGTAGTAGTTTATAATGTTTATTTATGTTTCTGTTATTTTAGTCCACTTAGAACTTGATATATGGTAGTTTCCTTCTAGATTTGTTCAGATTTGAAATGAATGTAAGGTAGTATTTGCCCTTCTGTGGTTTTCCAATGAGGAACACGAGACACTAACAATGGATGCTGAATAGCAGGTCACAACGAGCCAACTGTTGATGCATAGAACTCTATCGAAGCACATATCAACAATGATCTGCATAAATCCCCTTCTCACGGGTCGATTTCGCTCAGAACTCAGTGTGCATTTTTCTTCCAGAAAATTTTATCAGTTTTTTATAGTTATATGCTTTGTAATCAAAATTTTTTTTATAAGTATTGTACTATCCTCTTATTATTAATGAGTTTTTCCCCTTCAAAAACTTGCATCCTCTACTGTTATTGGCGCTTTGGCTCCTTGACCGGATCTATAATTCTCAATATTTCTAATACGCATGCAGGTAAAATTATAATGTTCAATGTAAGTTTAAGTTCTTTACACAAAATTTGGATGTTTGTTGCGAGTCAATTGAACAAGCATTGTTTATTTTACAGTTGTATAAGGTCAATATAAGATGGGTAAAGTACAACAAAGATTCAAAATCTACTTTCTTCCTTTTTAAATGTTTCTCTCATAAAATGATATTCTGAAGCTTTTATTTTATAGATCTTTGCAAATTAAGGGAAGTGAACGTATGTCGACAAGGTCATATAATCTGCATATACGGAGGGCACGTGTAAAAAAATAAATATAACAAATGCCAATCAATACAAGAGCACAATAAAAAGGCAAGTAATGTAAACGAACTTTCAGCCCAAAAAGATAAACATAATGAAAACGAAATATTGTTTTCTTGTGTCAAGATTGTTCATTCTGCATGCGTATATAATCTGCATAGAAGCGACCGCTGTTTCCTTCTGTCTGCGCGTATGCATAGCCTCCATGACTGGAGATGTCAAGACCAGCAATTTCTTCATCAACGGAGATCCTCAAAATTCCAAGCTTATGTAAGACAAAGAAAAGTGGGCCCATTGTCACACTAACCCAGCCCACAATTGCCAAAAGCTCGACGACTTGGGCTCCAAACAGACCCCATCCTCCACCCATCAAGACACCATGAGACCTCACTACACCACTTGCACCCGAATCATAGGCTTGAATGACGAACTCCTCTTTCGCAAACAGCCCCGTGAATATCAAACCCCAAGCACCACACCCGCCGTGTAATTGGGCCGCCTCTAGTGGGTCATCAAATTGCAGTTTGAGAGCCAATATGTTGAGCCCAATCAAAACCCAAGCAGCGAAGAACCCACAAACAACCCCGGCCCATGGCTCAACAACCGAGCAACCGGACGTGATAGCCACGAAGCCACCAAGCACTCCATTGCAAACGTCCAACGCATTCCAGTGGCCCAACCATAACCGTCGCCCGAATAAAGTAACAAGCCCAGCAGTTGAACCCGATAGGGTAGTTACAACCGCGGTTCGACCAATCCCGGTCCAGTTACCTTGGTTCGTGGTACTTGGGTAAGCCACAGCAATTTTACCAAACGAACCGGGATTAAAACCGAACCAACCAAACCACAACAAAAAGGTACCCAAAACAACAAGCGTGGCGTTATGCCCTCTCATGGGCACGGTCTGACCAAAAGCGTTGAACCGGCCGACCCGGGGCCCTTCAATAAGAGAGCCCCATAGACCGGCGATTCCACCTACTAAATGTACAACGCCGCTTCCAGCGAAATCGATTGCGCCCGAACCGAAGAGCAAGCGAGTCGAATTACTCGGGCTGAGCCAGCCATGGGTTGACCAGAGCCAGTGGACCACAACTGGGTAGACGAAGCCAGAGAGGAAGAAGGAGAAGACAAGGTAAGCGCCGAACTGGGTTCTCTCGGCTATGGAGCCACTAGTGATTCCGGCTACGGCTATGGCGAAAGCCCATTGGAAAAGGAAGAAGCTGTAGTCGTAAGCGGCGTCGGGGATGTTGCTAAGGGCGAAGTAGTTTGAGCCGATGAAAGGGTTGGAGTTGGAGCCAGCCGAGCCGCCGAAAGCGAAAGCGAAGCCGAAGAGGTAGAAGGAGAGGCTGCCGACGACGGCGTCAACGACGTTGGTGAGCATTATGTTCATGGCGTTCTTGGCTCGGACTGAGCCGGCGCAGAGCATGGCGAAGCCGAGCTGCATTACGAAGACGAGGTAGGCGGAGAAGAGGAGGTATATCGTGTTGATGGAGTCTTCTACTGTTTGCTCCCATGAAACAACCGCCATGAGTATAGTGAAGGCTTTCCTTTGGGGGTAACAGAAGATGGAACAGAGAGATGGTTGGTGGTGAACGGAACAGCAAAAGATATAGTAGCTTTGAACGAGTTTGCGTAGTATTAGTTAAGATAGTTTGAATGGTAGATATGGTATATATCTAGCTCATGCGTGCTTCGTTGACTAGCTACGCATTCTACTTCATTGATTTTTTTAACTGAACGGATAGGCATATAGAAGTAGCACTCGAGCGGTTTCACTCTAAAGAAACACAAACAAAAAAACAAAAACTGACTGTCAGAAATTATGAATTTTACCAGGCCATTAGGATTTTGTGTGGTAGTACGTATTTACTAAAGTAGCATATTTGGTCTTGGAGAATAATTTATGGTATGCTGTAACATATTAGTATCAATTACTTTTGATTTATATATATGTAAGAGTTGGTATATTGGCATGTGTCCCGCCGTAGTATACCGCACTTACGGTACTACTAACTACTTAAGCTTAAGGTTAAAGATAATATATGGACCAAAAGATATATACAGGTCTGTGTACTGGAACTTAACCATTATTATAAATAATTAAGAAGCAATTATTGCTAGACCCTACCGAGAAAATATCTAGTAAAAGAAAAGAATCTATAATATGTGAGGGTGAAAATACAATCTTGAAGCATTAAAGAGGTTCAAGGGAAAGAGATACCGGAGGTAACGTTTTTCTTTTTTCTTTTTTTTCGTTTTAACCACAATTTGTTTTCCACTCATTCTCAAGTGCTGAGATTATGTGGTCATAGTAAATGGCACGAGGCTTGTTCTTTGAAAAGCCTTGAATTGATTGTTTGAAAAAAAAAAAAGAAAGAAGTGCAGACCATATTAGTGTTGATAACAATATTGCTGTTCAAAATTGTTCATCTTCCATGAGTGTATAATCTCCACGAAATCGAGCATGGCCGTTTTCTTCCGACTGAACGTACGCATATACTTCATATGGCTAGATATATCAATACCTGCTATTTCTTCATCTCTCTTCATCCTCAAGATTCTAATCTTGTTTAGGATGTAGAAAAGTGGGCCCATCGTTGCACTAACCCAGCCCAAAATCGCCAAAAGCTCGACCACTTAGGCTCCAAGAAGACCCCATTTTCCATACATTAAGAGACCATATGGCCTGGTCAGTGGTCACACCAATTGCACCTGAATTGTAGGCTTGAATGACAAATTCCTTCTTGTCTCCACACCCACCTATGCAATTGAGCTGCCTCTAAAGGGTCATCAAATTGCAGTTTCAAGGCTAGGATGCTGAATCCAATCAAGACCCAGGCCGCAATAAACCCGCAAAAAGCTGCAGCCCATGGCTCCACCATAGAGCAACCAGCTGTAATTGCTACAAAGCCACCAACCAAGCAGTCCGTTACAAGCATGAAGCATCCATCGCATCCCAATGGCCCACTGGAAGCCGTCGACCCAAAAGGGTGACAATTCCGGCAGTGGAACCGGCGAGAGAAGTCACCACTGCAGTCCGGCCCACAGCAGTCCAATTACCTTAACCGAAAAAAAAAATGGAGAGTTTAGACAAATCCGGTAGTTTGAGATAAAGATATTGATAATCCTAATAGAAAAATTGGAGAGATTGGTGTTCATTTTTCAATATCTCATAGAGTCACTATTTTTTCTGTTTTTCCACTACGTAGCTAGAATAATGCCGCATATTTTCACAAACTATGAATGATCTTGTATTATATTATTTACTCATTATTTAGCACCTAAATTAATATATCATTCGAATTATTTTGTTAAAATAATTTGTTCTGGTGTTTAGCGTATTCTTTTATTCTTGATTAGGATAAAAAACATATGCAAATTTTAATTAATTATAAAGAAAATGTGGTATATGTGCACTTTTTTAAACTTTGTTAAGTATATGTCCAAGATTTTAATTTTGTAACTATATGTCCAATTTTTAAAAAGCACACAGCTGATATATTTTTGTTTTACCATTTTGCCCTTAATTAAATGTTTAGTTTTTCTTTTTTTTTTCCTTTCCCGATTTCTTCCTNATTTTCACAAACTATGAATGATCTTGTATTATATTATTTACTCATTATTTAGCACCTAAATTATTATATCATTCGAATTATTTTGTTAAAATAATTTGTTCTGGTGTTTAGCGTTTTCTTTTATTCTTGATTAGGATAAAAGACATATGCAAATTTTAATTAATTATAGAGAAAATGTAGTATATGTCCACTTTTTTAAACTTTGTTAAGTATATGTCTAAGATTTTAATTTTATAGCTATATGTCTAACTTTTAAAAAGCCCACAGCTGATATGTTTTTGTTTACCATTTTGCCCTTAATTAAATGTTTAGTTTTTCTTTTTTCTTTTCTTTTCTCGATTTCTTCTTGATCTTCTTTCTCGTTCTCTCTCTTGTTTTTTTTTTTCCCCCGTTCTTCTGTCTCTCTAACCTCACTCCTTCCACTATTAATCTTGCTCACTCTTCTTCTCAAATCTCTATTATTCTCCTCGAATTTCCGGCGTAGATCTCCATTATTTCTGGCATTTCTCTCTCTCCGACGTCGTTTGGTTCATCATCGTCTTCTCCGGCGTGGTTTGGTTCGTCTTCTCCGGTGTTCTTATCGGATCTCTGGCATTTTTGGCTATTTTTCTATTTGCATTGATCGAATTGTTCTAGAGTTTGATCTTATACAGGTATGTTTTTGTTTCTTGATCTTGAGTTAATTTTATTGTGTATTGGTTTTGGGGATTTTTATTTTAATTTATAATTTGTATTATAATTAATATAAATTCAAGCATAATTTTATTTTTTTTATTAGGTATGAGTAACTTTTTGTATATTACTGTGTGTCTTGAATTGTTTTTAGTAATCGGTAATGGTTCATTAGTTTTTAGTCGTATTACATATGATATTTGTAGTGGCATATATGATTTTTTTGGTAGCATATTGTATTACTGTTCACTGATTTTTTTTGTGGTAATAGTTCATCATTTATTTATCATGGTACATATGATTTGTTTAGTGGTATATACGATTTTTGATATGGTATATGAGTTTACTATTCTCTAGTTGTTGATTTATTGTTCTCTTGTTTGATTCATATATTCTTGGTCTTGGTATATATATATATATTTTTTTGTAGTGGTATATGTTTTATGGTTATTATTGATGAAATATTAATTATTTTGCTATTATTGATTAAGAGTTTGAATCCAAGTATGTTATTTTTCTGTTCTGGTTTTTTTGTGGTACATAATTTTTTGTGCTTGGTATATTGATTTTATAACTTGGTATATGTCTGTATCTCCTGAACTAGTAGATGTGATATTTTTTTTTTTATTAATATTCATTTCTTGGGTTTTTCATACAGGTTCATATACTGATTATGAAGTTGATGAAGATGAGAATTTTAAGTACCTTTTTATGGCGTTTGGAACTTCCATTAAAGGGTGGCGTTATTGTAGGCTTGTGATATCAATTGATGGGATATAGGGATTATTACTTCTTTTGTATTGAGTTTGTAGTTTCTTTTATTTTGAAACGAAGAAGTTTTTTTTCATTTTTAAGTAAATGAATTTTTTTATCTTGGTACATATGATTATATAGCATATTTATTACTTTAGATATTTGATATTGTTATCTTATTTTTAAGTTTTTACACTTTCAGGTACATAAATTTTTGGTCTTAGGATATGATTTTATCATGGTATATCAGGCCATATACTAGATTCATCATTTGCTATATTACTGAATTTGTTTTTTCTTGGTAGAACGAAAAAATTATCATTGTATATAATATATATATATACCAGATTATGTATAAATACACATATTGTTGTCGAGATCTTATAAAGCAGTGAAAAAAGAAAGTATTATGGACAATTTTTTGAGTTGAGTCATTATATATATAAACATATATACCGTGTTCAAAATAATAAATTTATGTACCATTTCTTAGTTGGGTTATGGTATTTGAGCATAGTGCCCTGTTTCACAAATCTTGTCAAAGTACTAGAAGTTATATCTCTATTTCATATTAGTATGAATCATGAAGAAAATCTTATATACCTAATACAAAAGATTATATACTATAAAGAGAGAATTTTTGTCAATATACATTATCATTCGTGAATAGTTTTAGCCTTTTTTAAATTACTGAAGTATACTCACAAAGTGAATATGTAGAAGCAAGTAAATAATAGTTTACATTTATATGAACTTGCACTACACAAAACATATGAACCAATGAGAAAATTATTTAATATTCAATATGTTCACAATTAAAAATATTCAGTACAATAATAATTGTTAAACCAAAAAACTAAAATATCATATTATTTTTCTTAAACCAAAACAAGATCATATGTTCCGGATCACTTTCACTTTTGTATTTCTGTATCACTTGTGTATCCTGTCATCATCTTGTTATCGGTCCAATAATAAAGTTCTACAGCCATCTTCTGCCGATAGAATACTATTTTCTCTTGTATTACTTCATTTTTGGCGACATTCATCATCAATACCTCCGTTCTTTTGATTACAAATATTCCGCAATCAGCCCTGCTTTTATGAGAGAAATTGTCAGAATTTACAAGTCATATACCATGCATTAAAAATCATATACTACGTTCAAATTAGCATATACCACACTGAGATGTCAAAGTAAGTTCATAAGTCATATACCAAATAATAAAAATCATGTACTATGGCCAATTTCATATATATCAATATTGATTTTGTAGAGTTATCTTACACATTTTGTTGTATTTCAATATCCTCTATAAGTTCAAGGCGAAGTCTTCTTGGTTGATCTTGGTTGTTGTTTTCATGTATATGCAGATTACTGTACTACTGGAGATTTGGCTATTCAGTTTGATATATATACATATATATACATATGTATATTTATATATTTGGGACTGTAATCTATATTGACCCCATTAAATAATTTAGTGTATACTTTGACTCACTTGTCAAATAATTTAGTGTAAACTTTGACTCACTTGTCAAAACAGAGTTGAAAGTACATTATTCATTTTGATATTGGTCTTTACTTGTCAAGTATTTCCGACAAATTACTTTAATTATGTAATGGAGGAATGTGCTATTTTTTTACGTTTTATAAGGTTAATTATGTGTGTTCTGCAATAACGATTGACTCCCCATTATCTTTTGTTGTTTTACAGAGTTCAAGGAAGTCCTTTGTGTTAAAGAGCATTGTTGGCAACGACTGCCATATATGTTAGTAAGTATGAACATGTACATTTTCTGCTATGTATGGTTACTGATACAAGCTTGGAAATATATAAGCTTGGAAATGAAATTGGAAATATATAAGCTTGGAAATGAGACTGAGTACCACATGTAATACTGATACAATCCTCCGGCGCTTTGAAAAGAAACAGATAGCTCAAGCCCACGTAGGACACACTCATTTTGCATTTAAAAGGGGCTTCTGGGCCCAGAGTGAGAGGCCTTCTAAAATTTGGATTCTTCTTCCATATTCTTATACTATATTGTTTATAGTCCTACATATTTAGACCTGCACCAAGCCTTGGGAAGTAACCTTAGTTTTATCTCCTGTGTTGTCTAGTGTTTGGAACTTTTATAATTTGACCTCTGCTACTTTCTGGTGCTTTTCCTGCAACTACAATCTTAAATATGATAAATAAGAACTTGAATTTCATCATATTATCTCAATTTAGCATAATGAGTACTACTAATTTTTCACTTGAATACTATAAAGAGCTGCTGGAAATGTCGAAGATTTTATAGCAGAAACACTGGCAGCCAAATTAAGACGAGTCTTTTCAGCAAGTTAGATCATATATCAAATGATTGACTTTACTGAATTTTGTTGCTAGTTTATTATCTTTGCTGCTTACATGTTTTGTTTATGGTTTTTAGTGTTTATTGTTTATGGCCTGCAGCTATAGTTTTGAGCCATCAAAGTTTTGGGCAGGGCTCCTGCTAGGATAGTTCCTAGCAGAATGAGGCACATATTATGATTTTTTTTACTTATATGATTATAGAGAGCTACATAGTTTTACACTATAACTAATGGCGACTTAAATAATTAGTAGTTCATACCTAGCAAGTTAAATTAGACCTACATAGTTTCTATTCCATTTGTATGGCTATAGAAGTTTTCCTAAGTCATTAATTTTTTTTAGCCAAGATTTAAATCATTAATTTGGTCCATTTAGTTCCACGTGGCCCTAAAGAGATAATGCAGAATCGATCAACTCAGTTAAATCTGTTTTACTCTCATCATCCTGTCCCCTTTTGAATTTTACTGGTTTTAATCTTCTAATTACTTTTCTGTTCCCTTGTAGAGTGCAAAATGCCACGATTTTGTGAACCACTAGTTTATTACTCTTTCCCCCATCTATTTATACTTGAGAAAAGAAATTTGTTTTAATTATTGGCTGATCCATTTCTAGGATGAAAGGGACAAAGAAAAGAACCAATATAATCAAACAATGACATGAAGTATATTGGTTTCCTGTAAGGGTTATTGGAGGAATATTAAAAAAATACAAGTGAGACTTCCACTACAAAAGTAAAGGAGGATGCCCTTTCAAAAGTACTTGGTCCTGAAAAGAGTAGTTATCTAAAGGCTTGTGGAAGAGAAGTTACTAAAGCAAAGTTGGCAATCGCATCGGAAAAGGATGATTGTATAATTTGTCTACAAAGTCAATGTAAAGAGTTGAAAGAGCAAATGACACATATGGAGCAATTAATTCATTCCATAATGAAAAATTAGGTAAGTCATTTTTCAAATTAATTAATAGCATGTGACTTTTTACATATTTCTAATAAATGATATATGATGTTTACAGCGTCAATCTAGATTGAGTGAGGAGCAATCAAATGTAAATGTACCTTCTTCTATGGTAAAGCTTTAGTCATATTATTTCATTTGTTTGAAACTTATTTATGTCTACTAAGCCAATTCTTATTCTTCTTTTTGCTCTTGTGATTGAAATATTATTAAAGAGTTGAGTGTTAGGCCATAAGATAACAAGTGTAAGATACTAGATTAGTATGGATCTACAGAAATTATTGCAGATGGATATATTATCTCAAATGATCTGAAAGATTTGGTTCATTATGTTCCTCTTGGACCCAGTGCTATGAAAGTTGGTATAGATTTTGCTCGACAGCTGCATGCATTTTTGTGGAGGCCTATATCAGAGATGAGTTCTATTGAAGATGCTGTTAGTAGTATAGTTGCATGGCTGACTAATAAATTTTTAATGAGGTAGTCATTATCAATACTCCCTTCAATTTATTAATATTAGAATTATTAACTTATTCTAATAAATTTTTGCTGATATATTTCTTTTTTGTAATGTATATCTAGGAAATGAAGGGAAAGTATAAAGGATTGAAGAACATGCCAGAGAAAGATAGCTGTAGATTTTTAGATTTGATTGGCAAGATATTTGGATTTTATTAGATTGTGTTTACTCGTGGGATGATCCATCTATGTTTTTTTTTTTTTTTCACATATCGTTGAAAAAATGTTATAAAATAGGCATTTAATAATATAAATAAGTGTTATCATAGGGTCTATACTTTTAACGATACACGTAAAATATTATAAATTATTTTACATAATGCCAAAAAAGTGTTATAAAATGAGTTTTTTTTTTAACAACAAAAAAGTGTTATGAAATGGTTGTATTTTTCGTCACACATTTGTATTATAACTATATTAAAATATCATTATTTATATTCCATAGCACTAAAAAAAATGTTATAAGTACTTTTTATAACATCAAAATAATGTTATAATAGAGCTAGATTTTTAACAACATGGGCTAATATAACATTTTTTAAGGATTATTAAATATCTATGATAACACTTTTTCGATATTATAAAAAGCGTTTTTTCTTGTATGAGTGTTGTTTTCTTAATCCCAATTAGAAAGTAATTTTAGCTTAAAGAAAGAGATATGTAGAACTAGATCTGTTGTCCTTACCTTGATCTGTTGTCCTTACCTTGATCTGTTGTGCTTGGATAGGCGCTAACAATTAGTGAAAGAGCCCGCATTGAAGCCAAACCACCGAAACTACAACAAAAATGTGCCTAGAACCACAAGCATGGCACCATGGCCTCTCGTGGGCAAAGGCTTCCCTAAAGTATTGAACCGGACTATTCTTGGACCCACAATCACCACCCCACTACTAGCAAAGTCAATCGTACCTGAACCAAGCAGCGAGCTGCTCAAACCAGGGTTAAGTCACTTGTCCGTTGACTAGACCCAGTGAACAATCATCGAGTACACAAACCCCATAAGAAAGAAGGAGAATATAAGGTAAGCACTGAACTGGGTCCTCTCAGCTACAGACCTGCTTGTTATACTAGCGGCGGCTATTGTGAAAGCCCATTGGAAAAGAAAGAAACTGTAGTCGTAAGAGCCATCAAGAACGCCCTTAAGAGAGAAGTAGTTTGAGCCAATGAAAGGNCATGGCCTCTCGTGGGCAAAGGCTTCCCTAAAGTATTGAACCGGACTATTCTTGGACCCACAATCACCACCCCACTACTAGCAAAGTCAATCGTAACTGAACCAAGCAGCGAGCTGCTCAAACTAGGGTTAAGCCACCTATCTGTTGACTAGACCCAGTGAACCACCACCGGGTACACAAACCCCATAAGAAAGAAGGAGAATATAAGGTAAGCACTGAACTGGGTCCTCTCAGCTACAGACCCATTTGTTATACTAGCGGCAGCTATTGTGAAAGCCCATTGGAAAAGAAAGAAACTGTAGTCGTAAGAGCCGTCAAGAACACCCTTAAGAGAGAAGTAGTTTGAGCCAATGAAAGGGTTGGAGTTGGAGTTGGAGTTGGAGTTGGAGCTGGAGCCGAAAGCGAAAGCAAAGCCAAAAATGTAGGACGAGAGCAAGCCAACGATATTGATGGTGTCGAGGATGTTGGTGAACATTATGTTAGTGGAGTTCTTGCCTCGGACTGAGCCGGTACAGAGTGTCACAGTCAGAGATTTTCAATATCGATAATGACCGTGCGGCACCGAGACTTCCCAAGTCCTGGTCAGCCTTCTGCCTATCCTTGTACCATGGGTCACTTTTTCGCGCCTTAAAGTGTGCATGTTCCAAACCACATGCCAATAAGAACGACTCCCGCCGAGTCTTGCTCATAAGCAACTATGATGGCTTCCATGTGCCACGGCTTTTTCCGAGCCACTTACCCCGTTCATAGGTTCCTAACGTGCCATCGAGGTTCACGCCACATGCCCTCTCACCCAAGAGTGTTCCCACCTTGGTGGCATGTCACTAGGTGCCGAGACCAAGTCGGCACTCCGTCTCTTCTAATAAAGCCCCACCAATACCTCTCGGATAGCTCCCGTGGAACTAAGGGTGTTCTCATGCCCATAGGCTAATCATCATGGCCACAAGCCCGCTGGAGTGCTGGCAAGTGCCTATAATTCTCTTGCGGCTCGCAGCCTTGTATGCAACCTTCTCGTGTGGGAGCATCACGCTACCCACCAGTTTTCCACTTACTGCCGAGGCCCTCGTGAGGTTGACCTGTGACCAACACGTGTTGAGGCATGTGTGGTCTTGGCATACCACCCATCCTCTAATAGTCCCCATCCACAAGTGGCTTGCCTGAGGCCAACTTGTGTTGAGGTATGCATGGTCTTGGCGCACCATGCATCCTCGGTCTCCCCATGAGTGACCTTCTTGTGACCATCTCATATTGAGGCATACGTGGTTTAGGAGTCCCACGCATCCTCTAGGAAGCTCAGTCTACGAA
Source organism: Trema orientale (assembly GCA_002914845.1). Lineage (NCBI taxonomy): Eukaryota > Viridiplantae > Streptophyta > Magnoliopsida > Rosales > Cannabaceae > Trema > Trema orientale. The sequence continues at coordinate 269,722 of JXTC01000365.1, read as the reverse complement.
CCGTGCTTACGACATAGCGTGCCGCAAGTCAAACGCATCACTGAACCTCCGATGTGGAGACAATGCGCAATACCGGGCGGCCGGTACTGTCCACGAGTCTCTCCTACTCGTGGAGACACGAAGGGTCCCCTCGTGGTTCCTTAGTACCTGCCCCTACAAGCACTCTCCGTGTACTAGTAGGTAGCTCGCTTAGTCATCGGTGCCTACCGTGGCCGGGGGTGGTGGAGAGCCAACACCATACACGCTCCTAAAGAGCATTTTGAGCTTTTAGCCTATTTTCTTAAGGAAACACGATTTTCGCCCAGAAAACATATGGCCTAATAAATACTTTTCTTCAGGATATCAACGAAATGATCGCATATCTGTGATTCTCTCATCGAGGAGATCGGGTCCCCACGACCAGAAAAATTATTGGATGTAAGACGAACAAGTTACGAAATTCTAACTATATCCCGAACAATGCTGAAAATTCCCACTATGAGCCCGTTTGGGATGACTTTTACTTCCTGAAGTAAAAGCTCCAGAAGATCTTCCTAGAAAAGCTAGTGGGTCTATACTTCATTAAAAAGATCTTCTAATTAAAAAAAGATCTTCTGACAATTCATCCAAACACCCCCAAAAGTAACTTTTGGGTTCCAAAAGATATTTGGAAGCCATGCCAAATAGGCCCTATGTCCCGAAACTCCATATAAGTGACCGTAGGCAAACTCCCATAGGCAAAACCACATGGCTAGTTTCCTAGGCTCACTCTTATCAAGGACGAGCCTTCTCGCGGCACGTTACATCCTCTCCTACTTAATCCAGTCGATGGCCTCATTGACGATCCTCCGCTCTATATCCTGATTAGCTCAATGCTCAAGGGTAACATGCTCTCCCCTACGGCTTCATCTGAACTTACTGCATGTGCTTGTCCCACTATTTTTGTAGATGCACCCTCTAGTGATGATCAATGCCTACCCACTCTTGGACTATGATCTGAGATCCCATAACATGCTGTTACTGCATGTGCTTGTCCCACTACCTTTATAGATGCACCCTCTGGTGATGATCAATGCTTGACCACTCTTGGACTATGATCTGAGACCCCATAACATGCTGTTCGCTCAAACTCAATCCATGTAGAGTGCCCTTGCACCCATGAATCCACCGAGTCGAACTCCTCTGAATTTTGCCTGATGTCCCGTTAATCATGAAGCAGCCTATCTTCTGACCTTGACCCCAAAGCCTTCACATCAATGATGCTTGCTTTCTCGCCAACTGTCTGATGTCTACTCCCCTGATCAGAACTTAGATACACCTGCGCAAGGTGCGGCTCGCAAGTCGACCGTTCTCACAGTATCCATAGTGAGTCTCCTCTGAAACTCTATTTGGCGCTCCTCTGAGCACCAACTGTATGCCACCTTTGTGGCAAACTATCACCCTGATGGTCTGCGGGTGCAACCTGCTTCGTTGCAAGCGTGCCCCTCTTCTATGTGGTGCATCTCTTAAGACGTGGCTCTCGAGCCAACCACGTTGTCAATGCAGCACCTTGTGCCTTCTGTGCACTTGTGTTAACTTCGCGAAGATTCCTCTAATGTGCCCTCTGGCCTGCCACCTACCAACGGCTTCTTGTAAGTGGCGTCACCCAACTTCACAAGATACTTCAGATTGCTCCTCTGAGTGTCTCCGAGTTGTGACCAATGATTCAGCAATTATTCATAGCCACTATGGGATCTCATCCTACAAGCTCGCCCTCTAGCTCGCTAGATCCTTGTGCCGATGTCCAACACTATGCCCCAAGTTTTCTATCGCCCAACGTTGTCTTTCCTCTGGTCGACTTGTTCTCATGTGACAAACTTAGCTGCACTGTGCCTTCTCTCAACGAAGGACTTCCTGAAATTGTCCCAAATCGATGCGCCGATCGACATGTATCTCGGAATCATTCGGCTTTCAAGTCCCATACCTTGTAACTTCCTGATACTTCAATAACATGCTCAAGTAGGCTCCCCTACTTCAGTTTGGGAATAACTTCTCCATCTTGAAGTGTACCTCTCAAGGTATAGCTCGCAAGCTAACCGCACTTCTCCGACGGTACCTCTATTTGTTTCTCGAATGTTACTGTTTCAGTCCCTCTGTCTTGTTGACTTTGGTCCCCTTTGACATGCCGACGTTGTCTTAGTACTTGAGACTAGACGACCTTCACCCTAGACAAGCATCTTGTGGTTCGCTGACACTGCCTTAGTCCCTGAGTCCTGACGACTTTCACATCGAGGCAACTGTCCCTGTCTCGGTTCCTGAGTCTTCAATGACTTCCAAACCGAACAACTAACGATTCTTAGTGCCCTCAACTGCTGGTGCGGCCCTCTGGCCCCCATTTGTCTCGTAGCACATCCATCTCTTTGGTCTTGAGTAGACTGACTGCACTGACGGCCTCAATCTCCCTCAATGATGTGGCCCTGACGGCCCCCGTGATGCCTCTTCAAGCATGCACCCTCCCAGGGTGCTTTAGTGTTGCTCGTGTTCTTAGAACACATCTGTGAGCAAATACTTTCACCAAACAACTTGTCCAGGCTACTCCTCCGAGCTAAATAACTCTCTGGAGATTCCCACACTTCCAACAATGACGTCCTCTGACATACGTGGTTTCTATCTGACCTTCCCTTCTCGTGGCAACTATATGCCAAGGTCATCTAGACTAGTAGCAATGGAGTATCTGACGTTCCCAATCTATATGGATTAGCTGACAACTATTCTGACTTCACATGCCTTCAATTGATCAATGAGTAAGTACACACTGCCCCCAATAAGTTCTATTTTCAACAAAAGCGTCCCCACGCGGCTTACAATGTCACTCAGACAAGTCTGGTGTAGTACCCTAAGCAAACTCGTATGACCCTTCATCAAATCATGTTCTAGCCAATCAAGTGTGCCAACTTATCTACAATGCCCTTCCAAAGTTGTCCTTTCGGTGATCGCTTCTCTAGCATCGTCTATCGAGTCCTCACCCTCCTTGATACCTCTTCTTAAGGGCCTTCCGACGCCTCAACGGACGTGAGCACTCGTGCCACAACCATTTTCTAAAGCATAGATCCCTCTTTAAGACTCCCAAGGTTCCATGAAGGCCTCGTAGGCAAAGGGCACACTCGGTCCCTTTAACTTGCCCACTTGTTTCCTCCGAGACTTGCCTCAGGTTCACTCATTTGATGAGCTGAACCCAAGCTCTGATACCAACTGTCACGGTCTGGGATTTTTAATGTCGATAATAACCATGCGGCACCAAGACTTCCCAAGTCCCGGTCAGCCTTCCGCCTATCCGTGTACCATGGGTCACTTTTTCGCGCCTTAAAGTGTGCATGTTCCAAGCCACATGCCCATAAGAACGACTCCCACCGAGTCTCGCTCGCAAGCAACTATGATGGCTTCCATGTGCCATGGCTTTCACCGAGCCACTCGCCCCGTTCATAGGTTCCTAACGTGCCATTGAGGTTCACGCCACATGCCCTCTCGCTCAAGGGTGTTCCCACCTTGGTGGTACATGTCACTAGGTGCCGAGACCAAGTCGGCACTCCGTCTCTTCTAATAAAGCCCCACCAATACCTCTCAGATAGCTCCCATGGCACTAAGGGTGTTCTCATGCCCATAGGCCAATCATCATAGCCACAAGCCCGCTGGAGTGCTAGCAAGTGCCTATGATTCCCTTGTGGCTCGCAACCTTATGTGCAACCTTCTCATGTGGGAGCATCACGCTGCCCATCAGTTTTCCACTTACTGCCAAGGCCCGCGTGAGGTCTACTTGTGACCAACACATGTTGAGGCATGCGTGGTCTTGGCGTACCACCCATCCTTTAATAGTCCCCCTCCACAAGTGGCTTGCCTGAGGCCAACTTGTGTTGAGGCATGCATAGTCTTAGCGCACTATGCATCCTCGGTCTCTCCATGAGTGGCCTTCCTGTGACCATCTCATGTTGAGGCATACGTGGTCTAGGAGCCCCACGCATCCTCTAGGAAGCTCAGTCTACGAACCGTGCTTACGGCATAGCGTGCCGCAAGTCGAACGCACTACTGAACCTCCGATGTGGAGACAATGCGCAATACCGGGCGGCCGGTACTGTCCACGAGTCTCTCCTACTCGCGGAGACACCAAGGGTCCCATCGTGGTTCTCTAGTGCCCGCCCCTACAAGCACTCTCCGTGTGCTAGTAGGTAGCTCACTTAACCATCGGTGCCCACCGTGGTCGGGAGTGGTGGAGAGCCAACACCATGTACCCCCCTAAAGAGCATTTTGAGCTTTTAGCCTATTTTCCTAAGGAAACATGATTTTCGCTCAGAAAACATATGGCCTAATAAATACTTTTCTTCAGGATATCAACGAAACGATCGCGTATCTGTGATCCTCTCATCGAGGAGATCGGGTCCCCACGACCGGAAAAATTATCGGATGTAAGACGAACAAGTTACGAAATTCTAACTATGTCCCGAACAATGCTGAAAATTTCCACTATGTCCCGAAACTCCATATAAGTGATCGTAAGCAAACTCTCGTGGGCAAAACCACATGGCTAGTTTCCTAGACTCACTCTTATCAAGGACGAGCCTTCTCGCGGCACGTTACACGGAGCATGGCAAAGCCAAGCTGCATTATGAACACAAGGTTGGTGGAGAATATGAGGTAAATGGTGTTAATAGAACTCTCTACTCTTTGCTCTTATGAAATTGCCTTGATTATTAGTTAAAATGATGAGAAATTTAGGTGGATGACTAATATTTTAAATCTGATCAAGTAGATGTCTATTTTTTAAATTTTATAGTTAAATGTCCAAGAATATATATATATTTTTACACATAGTAGATAAGTATATTTATCAATTTCAATGTATTGAGTATATAAATTTTTATATTTGATATATAAATATATATACTGGACATTTTATTATAACATTTGAAAAACGAATATTTACTTAAATTAGGCCCAAAATTCGGTCATTTTCATATAACACCCAAGTGAAGAAAATTAGGTGAAGGCAGTGGCGGAGCCACGTTGGGTCCAGGGGGGGCAATTGCCCCCCCTGACTTTTTTGAAAAAAAAATTTTGTATGTGACATTTTTATAAAAAAATTA